>JAWWEO010013893.1:0-27400 GCA_035582975.1 Ormyrus labotus
TAGGTAACTAGGAATTAAAAATACCTATTTTTTACTTTCCTGGCCAATTTTGATACTTTTATCTCTACCAGGGTAATTACACTTACTATATACGTATTAGTCACATTTATATTTACTTACTGTAATGTGTGTCACTATATATACCTTGTGAATTCACACTATTTTTCATTATTCGACTAGAGGGTCAAATGTCTTCATCTGATCTACGAATTTATTTTTAAGTCTGTAAGTAGATCTTGTGATTTTTGTGCGTAGTTTATTAATTCATAATTATTGAAATTTCTGCAGTATCAACGTTCTGGAGGATTAAAGATACTGTTTATCTTTGACACTGAAACCGCTGCCTTTCTACAATATTGATTAAAAACAATTTATTGACTTTGAACCTTTATTAAGTCTTGGTCATCACAATCAAGCTAAAAGTTTTTTTTTATTATTTCAGTGAAACTGAAAAGTTTCTACAGTCCCTTTAAAAGATTATTTTTCTTATTTTAATAATGTTCTTTGTTTCAGATTCGAATTAACATTATGGCACCAAATTTATTTGGTAATTCAGCATCCCTACTTTTCGAAGCATCACAGGAAGGAGTTTCCCAAGAGAAAGAATTAACCCCATTAACATCTTACGCCGAAACCAAAAAGTTACACGCTAAAGATAAATATAAGTGGAATATCGTGTGGAGAAATGTAATTGCTTTTATTTATCTCCATGTGGGCGCTCTTTATGGATTTTACCTATTCTTTACCGGAGCGAAATTGCTGACCGTATTATGGAGTAAGTATTGCACAAATTTAAATTAAACTGCATCAAATATTACGAAGCTTAATTATACCTGCTGATATATCTCTGATTAATAAACAAATATTACTGGTATTCATTTTTAAAATTAGTCAATTAATACACGGAGAAAAATGTTCTACTAAAAATTATAATAGTACGTTTTAAATATGATCAAATTAAAATGTACTGTTGTAATTTTTACTAGAAAATTTTTTGTGTATATAAGCGATACTATAATATAATATTTTAACGCTTATCTTAATATTTCTGAAAAATATTATCACAGCGTTCATTATATAATTTCGAAATACGTCATCAACAATTTGAAATAATTGAACGTGCAGTAAAGATAAAATATATCAATTTTGTTTCAGCGTTTTTCCTTGCCGCTTTTGCCGCAGTGGGCATTACCGCGGGGGCCCATAGATTATGGGCCCACAGGGCTTACAAAGCTAAATGGCCCATGAGGCTAATACTGATGATTTGTCAAACTATTGCGTTCCAGGTGCGTGTCGTAAAATAAATATAGGAAGATTATTCAATTTTAGTAGCCATCATTTATTTTAATCAATTTTTTTTTCAATTTGAGCGACCCTTTTTATCTATCTCTCTGTAAAAAAGTAAAAATTTAAATTTTTCCACTGCTCAGAACCATCTTTACGAATGGGTCAGAGATCACCGCGTGCATCACAAATTCACGGACACAGATGCTGATCCACACAACTCTAACAGAGGCTTCTTCTTTTCGCATATGGGCTGGTTACTAGTTCGTAAGCATCCCGACGTCATCAATAAAGGGGCCACCGTTGACATGAGCGATATGGAAGCCGACCCCATCGTCGTCTGGCAGAGAAGGTAACAGACTTTTTTTCTGCCGCGAAATCTTTGGAAAATAGAAGGATGCTTAAAATAAACTTCTTCTTTTAGACTTTACATCATTCTTATGCCAATCTTCTGCTTCTTACTCCCGGCTTGGATCCCGTGCTACTTTTGGAACGAAAACGGCATGTACTCGTGGTACGCCACGATTTTCAGATACACATTCTCCTTGAACCTCACTTGGTTAGTGAACTCGGCTGCTCACATTTGGGGTACGAGGCCATACGACAGGTAAGTGCCCACCTCCGTTAACCGTACAATAATAAAAACGATTTTTTTTAACCGGTAAGAATTGAATTTTAACGCCCGCCGCTTTCTCCGCAAAATAGGTCAATCAGCGCGACGGACAATATCCGGGTAGCCTTGGGCGCCTTCGGCGAAGGCTGGCACAACTATCACCACATTTTCCCCTGGGACTACAAAGCAGCGGAATTGGGCAATTACCGCGCCAATTTCACGACCGCGTACATCGACTTCTTCGCTTGGATCGGCTGGGCTTACGATCTGAAAACCGTACCGGTCGAGCTGGTCGAGAAGCGAGCTGCTCGAACCGGAGATGGTACTCGCGTCGCTCTCGACAGCGGCGAACACCATCACGAGAATGCGATATGGGGCTGGGGCGACAAAGACATGCATCAAGAGGACATCGATTACGCTCACATTACCAACAAGGGCGATTAAATTCACTCAAGGCGGATTACCGACGATTCATCTGATTGTCAGAAATGCAAAATATGCATATACCATCGGAATGAAAGAAACGTATTTCCATCTCTGCGTAAATAATACTGCTAATGGATTTGAATTGGAAGAGCGACTATTAGCTTTAATAGTTATTAATTACTTCACCTTCCAAAATAGATTTAATTTTAATTTATAAAATATTATGAAGGTATTGCACTTATTCTAGAAGTGCGTTCCAATACTTTGCTAATTTTTTCATTATTATTTATTATTTTTATTTACCCGCTTTATTTATGAATTATTTGTTAATAATGACATGCTAGTCGAGTGAAAATATTTAAAAACCGTTTGCGAATCTTAAATTCGCCAAATTTTAATTTAAATGCTATGTACAATACTATTCTGCTTGTAATTTAATGTACATTATATTAAAATCAATTACATAAGAGGAAATTCATAGTATGTATAAACAGCGATTGATGTGACTGTAAGGTGCAGTGCAATTTCATCTAAAAAATTGTAAGTGCTTCAAACAAAATTTCGGTAAAGAACATCGTATAATTTACTATTTTGTGGAAAAAGCATGTTTAAAAATTGCACGGAAAAAAATTTTAAATTCAAACTACTTTACCTGTTATCGTTGTTAAATTAATAGGTTTTGAATATAAAATATCTATGAATCATCTTATGCAATGAGGACGTTCAAACGCACATCGTACTTGATGGCAATAAATAATGAGACAATAAATTAACATATTTATATATGTTTATATATGTTTTCGTAAACGTAATAGATAAATTGTTACACATGAAGAAAATTAAATACAAAAGGAGGAAAAACAAATGATAAAAAAATTAAAAAAAAAAGTAGATAATGGATTGAAAATAAAAATTTGTTAAAAACAAATAAATAATTTCTTTTTTTATAAAGAAAGGTATTATTTGTATTTTAAATTAATTGGTACATTTTTTCTTTTTCCGAAGTTTTAAAATAAAAAAGTGTGCATATATTTTTAAATGTAAATATAACGTATGTGAAATAATAAAAAATAAATAAAAAGTTTGAGTTTTGAAATTTATTTTACTTCCTCCTAGAGGAAACTTTGTGATAGTAATTTTTGGAGTATTTCTAAAAACATTTTTTTTAAGGGGTCAGGAACAAGAATAAATGGTTGTTAAAAAAATGTCTGTATGGATGTGCGTGTGCGTGTGTGCGTCGATCTCAGAAGCTCGATCTCAGCTTCTACTGAACGGATTTGCATCTTAACGATTCATTTTTTTTATTTTTTTGTTGCGATGGCGGCAAAAAATTCTTTTTTTGTTCCGAAAAATTTAATTTTAATTTTTTTTAATGATAGGATTGAGATATTTCAATCGAACAAAAAGCATTTTGAAGAGCATAAATATACGTATGGTTTTTTTGTTTGTAACAAACTTATAACTTAAATTAAATTATCAACTGCTCTGAAAAAATGTTGGTAATTAAGATTATATAGATCTAAAATTTTAATCACCAACAATTAGTAAAAATTTTAAGCCATTTTGCCAACTATTTTTTGAGTAAAAAGCTGAGAACTGAAAAAAATTTGTTTTCTATGTCGCACGATTACTGGAGTAAAAATGCTATAACTGACTTGAAATTTTGGGAAAAGGTAAGGTCTTATGTATGTTTAGAGCTAGTATAGTGTTTCTGCTTATGAAACTTATTATGTCGAAAGATATTAAGGTTTCATTTTTTTTTTTAATTTTTTGAATTGCTATACCTTAGAGAATAATCGGTCTTTTTCAATGATCACTTATTATTTTTCATTTTTAACTAAATTTTCAAAATTAAAAAGAATTTTTAAAATTCAAGTACTAGTTTTTGTTTTATAACGATTTTAAATTTATATATATGGTATATGACATAGTACAGTCATATTTTTATTATTATTATTATCTTATTATGATTTTTTACGTTAGTTTCTGCAATACAGTTCAAATAAAATTAAAACAAAATACTTTTCTTTCGCTAATAATTACTAAAAAAAATTTAATTTACTTGAAATTTTATTTAATTTTCTTAAAATTGATGATAGTGTGAAAAGGTAACACCAGGTTAAAATCACCTTTTCGTTCTTTATTGAACATTATTTTTTGATACGACTTCTACAAAGCTTGATTTAGCGCTTGCATTTTTATTCAAGCTTGCGCGAAAACGAGCTTTATGCATGGAGTTTCAAAAATTCTGTTTTTAGAACTTTAAATATTCCAAGAACAAAATTTTTATTTAATTTCTGTTTTTTGTTCATTAAATTCTAAAATGGTCATAGAAAAATAAAATAATAAAAAAATAAATACTTAAATAAATATAGAATAATTTGAAATTATGTTGTTGAAATCGATTATTTTTAATGAATCTCGCAGATAATATTCGAACGATAAAATAGTTCGGAGGAAGCACTTGCCAATGAATGAAAAATTTGCAGCGGTTTTTCTCCATGAAAATAATAGAAGTTTGATAATTAATTGAATCACAAGAAATCAAAAGCAAGAAGTAATAAGTTATAAGGAAATTTAAAATTTTGCTTTAAGAAATAATCTTTTGAATATTTAATAAGACAAAAGCGACATTCAGGCGCGCTCCTTATACTTCCCCAATAACACAAGTGCAGCAAAATAGAGCAAAATAACAGCAATATGCCAGCAAACAGCAAAAACGGACGCAGTTTTGCATCAAATTTATGTAAAATTGCAACCTGTGTTATTGGGGTTATATAAATCATTATTGTTTGGATTGCAGATAAAAGTTATCGTACAGTTACTGGTATTTCCCACAATTTTTAAATTGTTTTATTAATTTAGTATAGCTAATCAAGATACGTCGTTTGTTTTTATTTTTATTTTTTTTGTTTTTTTTTTGTTGCTTCTAGTACTAACGTTAGTTATTTTCCTTTTCACTATATAAAATCTATGTGCGACAAACGAAATCGTATAAATGCTATATAGTTGCAAAAGCTAATTTTAATTTATCAATAATTTAATTCAAAGCTAAAGGTAATAAAATTCATTATATGTTAATATTTCTTTTTATCAATTAATAATTACAACTATAATTTTGACAAAAATCCAACGCAGACTCTAAAAAGGCTGTGCTAATATGGAGATTTTTTAAGATATAATATAGAAGATAAACTTGACGATTAAAGTTAAAGCGTTCTCTTACGCAACACATCCAATGGGTTAGTCAAGAATGTCGCCTCTTTCACTCTTTTGCAAGTTAGTCATGACTTATACGCAGTCAGCAATGCTACTATAAAGTTCTTACGCTGCTTGGACGTTAATAAAAGTTAAAACTCTGCTTGGCAGAAAAAATTGGTTTTTCTACTTTTAATTTTAGTTTATATAATTGTAATAACAAAAATAGTGAAAGTGTGAAAGGTGCATTTCGGTATAGTTTCTAAAAAGTAAGGTAAAGGATTTCATACATTTATTTTCGTATTTAATTTTTCGGATAAATATGTTTTTTTTATTTGTAGTATTCATTAATAATTTATAAATATTAACACAAAAGAAATATCAATAATGTTTAATAATAATTATTATAATCATAGTACACCATTTTAAATAAGTATAATTTTCAGATCAGATTTTTTATGCGTAGTTAAATATTATTAAATATAAAATTTTTATAATAACTTATTAACGACGAAGAGTAACCTGCATACGTTAAGGTTCATAATAACTACTTGATTCATGGCACTTATAAAGTTAGATGTTAAAAATTAATTTAAAAAAAACTAATGATTAAAATTGACACTGATGGCGGAGCAGTGGTATACAATAAGATAAAAAATAATACTAATGGTTCTTTTTGTCAAATGTTCTTTATTGGTTAAAATATCCAACGTTTCGACCTCAATTGAGATCGTTTTCAAGGAAAACCAAAAGCAATAAAATTAAAATTAAAATCAGCGATAATATTGCAGTATTATCACAAATTTAACGGTTAAACTGAACTTACAAATATAAGTATGGAAAGCCAAAGCAGAGCCAGTCAAATCAGGAATATTGTAAATTTGAAAATTTCGTATATTATATACGCACTTTAATTCGCTAGGGGAGGGGATATGACAACAATATTATCATACAATGTTTAGGATAATAAATCAATATTATAATTAAAAGTTTGAACCTCCTCTCTAACTTTACAAGTATCAAATTTTCGATTAATATTATTTTTTCCGCATGTGTTCATTTTAGATAATATTGTAGCTTCCTCCTAGAGCAAGCTTTGTAATAGTAATTTTCGCAGTCAATTTTAGTATTTTATAAGCCGAATTAATGAACAAAGGAATTGAACAATAGACTTACAAAAAAATCAGTGGTAAGTTTTATCAAATCAAAACTATCGTTGGACAAACAATACACAGAATAGAAATACGCGAAATGAACACAGGTTGTAGAAACTAATGTATGTAATAGTTCTGTTTATATATATTTCGAATAATTATTATTAATGAAGTTGGAAATTATTTTTTATAAAATAATTTAATGGCTTATCAGTAAATTGAAAGGCATTATGATAAAAATAATAAAAATTTTCTTAGTAGTATTCTTAGTATTAATTTAATACTTATTATTCGGGAAATTAGATTAAAATAAAAATTAATACTTTGGAATTTGTTCAATTAAAAAAATATTTTAATTATTTCAAACGCTGCCATGAATCAGATAGTTATCTGAATACTCACAGTGTGTTACATTATCACGTAAAACAGTATGTTATCGAATTCTACAGTTTTCTGTTTTAGTTTTCTGAATGAAAGGTAACAAAAACAATTATTGTTTAATTTTTAAGCCAAACTATAAACACTTAAAAATAAGAAAATTTATAAAAATTATTTATGTGGACGAAAAATCAGGAACTTTTTAACATCCTTATTTTATCTAATGTAGGTAAAGTATATAATACATTTCAAAATATCATTCAAATCTATATCTTTTAATGAATTCGCAAAAGCTCTAAATGTTTATTACTAAGTAAAAAAGTCATAAGATTGTTTAACAATAACAACTCATTTAAATAGTAACATCGTAACAAACAGAGTATACTCACGTAAAGTACTTTGTAGAAGAATTTTAGAAGTAAGAAGATTTTTATAGTTTTTAATAATAAATTTAATAAATTCAGTTTACTTAATAGAATATTTTAATAATATTTTATTAAAAAGTAAATAAATAATAAAATCAATTACTTTGGCGGGTTAGGTAATACTATGATGCCTACAATAGATGGCGGGCCTGCTGTCCACAGCGACAGCATTAAAGGTACCACTCTAATAAAAGTTGATCATCTGACGAAAACGAAGAAGGACTATAAACACAAGACTTCTAGTAGTAAAGCCTCACGTCTTGGAGCCGGTTATTTTCTACTTAATATCTCTTGCGGTTTTTGTGTTTTCCTAAATATCATTTGCTCCTGCACTACAATCTTCTTAATACTTCTCGGCCAACACATTGATGTTGCTCAGTCAATTTCAGGTAAGTTTACAGAAATGATTGAGCAAATTTTCATTTATCTTTTATTCAGTTTCTAATCTTACTTTTCTTTGCATCTTAATTAATTAGAGTTAAAAAAAATATCCATAAATCCTGATTTATCAAGTGATCTGAACATATGAAATTTCAAGGTTTCATTACAATTTTAAAGACTGTTTTGTTTCGACAAAATCGTAAGTGTTCTTATCTCATTGCTATACTCATGTTTTACGTGAAATTAGATAATCTGATTGTCAGCATTTTAAATTTCTTTTTTTTTTATCTAATTATATACATTTCTATATTGTTTCGAGAAAAGTAGCAGAGAAAAAGAATTATAATGCGAAAATTAAAAAATTTTTAAAATTTAGTTTTTCCTATTTTTTAAATTCAAGATTTAAATTCTAGAAATTATTATCTATAATCTATAATTTTAAACGGCAAATTTTGGTTTTTAAAGTAATCATTTACATACACATTTAAAAATTATAAAAAAACGACCGCTTTTTATAAAAAATGAATACGTCGATCTTTTTGACGTATCGATGTTTTACTACATAAAATAATGAATAAAAATACTCGTTTAAAACGAAATTTCAGTAGTATATAAATATATATTGCAACTTTTTATTTAGAACGTGAATGTAGAAAATTATAAAAAATTATTAAAAAGGAATTAATCATCATTAAATTCTCTAAATCAGAAAAATTTGCTTTTACCGATATTTTGAATCTAATTGCAACTGTAAGAGAGAACTGAAATAGAAACTCTACTTTCTAAGACATGTAGTTTTAGCCTTTTTTGGTTGCAAACCCTTAAAAATAAAACCACACGATTTCCAGATTTTTACTAACGATTTATCCCATAATTTTTAAAATTGTTATAGATAATTACCTTATTTTTGCTTTCTTAAGTGTAAAAAGGCATTCACGTCGAAAGAAAATAATATATATATGTATATATTTTTTTTAGATTCAGTAAGAACATCAGAAATCGCAAAAATGGCAGATGAAGTATTTTCATCTGAAATAACTTTTAGATTGCCGAAAGAAGTGAAACCGCTTCAATATGATCTCTTCCTTCACCCTGACTTAACTAAAGAAACTTTTAGCGGTCACGTGTCAATCCTTATCAAGGTTTCGCAAAAACGAAAATTCCTTATGCTTCACCAAAAGGAATTAAACATTAGCGACGTCAATCTAAAAATAAATGATTGCGCCGAAAAATGCAATACAGATATTAGAAAAAGCTATCCGCTGGACAAAAAGGAAGTTTTCATCATCGTGCCACAAGAGGAATTAGATATCGGCATCTACAATCTGAGTTTATCATTTACTGGATCCTTAACAAATAAAATTGTTGGTTTTTATTCTAGCAAATATAAGAATGAACAGAATTCAAAAAGGTAATAATACTTGAAAAATATTTGGTAATAAAATTACTCTTTAAAGTAGAATAAGTGAAAATCCCACGTGCAATGTAAGTGACAATCGTGTAACGGCTGAAAAATTCAAAATTTTCACTTACAAAAAAGTGAATTTTCAAGTGCTTAATTTTCAAAATAATATTTTCACTTATTTATGCGTAAAAACATACTCTCTTCCATAATAAATGGAAATTTCACTTATTCTAGTTTAGAGAGTATATACTCAGAATTTTCGCGTAATTATTTGCAAACATTGCTGAAACAGTTTCATGTTTAAAATATTACGTGCACCCTTGCAGACTGCATTTCAAATAAAAATAAAAAAAACATAGTTTTACCAAAAGAAATATTTTTACTGCTATAGTGTAATAGCTACTTCGAAATTCGAACCAACGTACGCAAGAAGGTGCTTTCCTTGCTTTGATGAACCTGGATTTAAAGCTGAATTCAATATAAAATTAGTGCATCCTAATAACGATTGCTATCATGCTCTATCAAATATGAACGTTAAGGTACTTTAAAATAAAGCCTTCGAGATTGAAACGTAACACATTCTTTGTAATGCACTTTTAATGATCATACACTTCAGAGTACATCGATAGACGAGCCGAGTGCTGGTTTAACCACGGTAGCCTTTGCCAAAAGCGTACCGATGTCAACCTATCTTGCCTGCTTTATCGTCAGCGATTTTGTAAGCGTCACACATAAGGCAAAGGGACTCGATGGGAAAACATTCCCCATCAGTGTGTACACTACAAGGGCTCAAAAAGAAAAGGGAGCGTTTGCTCTCGATATCGGTGTTCAAATTATTGAGTATTACATTAAGCTCTTCAAAATCGATTATCCTCTTCCAAAACTGGGTAAAGAGCAATTGCAATTTATTAATGTGAACAATTTTTAGACAACTGGCAATTAAAGATTGTTTTAAATGTTTTTGTGTAATTTTTATTTATAGATATGGCAGCTATTCCAGACTTCGTATCCGGTGCTATGGAAAATTGGGGTTTAGTAACTTACAGGGAAGCCAGATTGCTGTACGACGCTAACATGACTTCCACCGCCAATAAAGAGGATATAGTATTAGTAATTGCTCATGAATTTGCACACATGTGGTTTGGTAATTTGGGTAAGTAATAATAGTTTTTGAGTCAGTATATTTGAACGCGTTTTTTCAAAATTTTACTAAATGTCATTTTACGCTCACTGAACAAAAAAAAAATATATATATATTCGCAACACGAGTTTGATACTTGCAACATTTGAACTTTTTCGCACAATGTCTAGTCAATTTTGTTAATCTAAATTTTGGATGTGAAATTCCTCTTGCCGATCACCTGATTTTACACTTTACGATCGGAAAAATGAACAAAAAATAAAATTATGTATTATAATAATTATTGAAAGTAACATTTATTTTCAGTAACAATGGCTTGGTGGAATGACCTTTGGCTCAATGAAGGTTTTGCAACTTTCATGCAATTTAAAAGTTCTGACGCCATACTCCCGGAATGGAATTTCGTAAGAAAAAGCAAAAATTAATTTTTTTTATATTTATATGCTAAGGCATAAAACATTTACATCTTTTTAGATGGACCATTTCTTGTTAAATGAATTGCATCCTGCCTTTGCTACGGACGCGAAAATAAATTCACATCCAATCGTTCAAACGGTCAATAACCCAGATGAAATTAACGCCATTTTCGATGTAATTTCATATCAAAAGGTCAGAACAACATCTAAATATATAGAAAACACTTTATAAAGTCGAGGCCATTGTAATTTTTGTTGGACAAATTTTTATTTTAGGGTGCATCAATTTTGCGAATGTTAGAAAATTTTGTAGGCTCTGAGGTATTTTTCACAGGAGTAACAAAATATTTAAAGAAATTCGCATACGAAAACGCCGAAACAGCTGATCTGTTCAATATGATTCAAAATTCATTAGATAAGCGAATTAATGTAACTGCCATAATGGACACGTGGACCAGACAGATGGGTTTCCCCGTTGTAAAAGTTACAAAGAATAAATCTGGTTACACTTTAACCCAAAAAAGATTTTTGAGTAATCCTAATAGCAGTTTAGATCTTTCCGAATCCCCATATGGTTATAAATGGACCATACCAATTACTTACACAACAAGCCAAAATGATACACCAACTTTGATTTGGTTTGATAAGGATGCAAGTGACTGTGAGTAGAATTACAAGTTTTTCGTACTTCAAAACTAAATTATGCTGAATAAAATATGACTAAATAATAAATGAATAAATAGTACTTTTCGTTACAAGGGCGTAAATGTAAAAGTCAAATTACGCCCATGTGACGAACATTATTTGTCGAGGTGTATAAATTCAATTTTACTTTCTACTTTGCAGAGGCGTAAAATCGCGTATTATAATACCCGTACGTACTAGGCAAAAAATTAATTTTACATTGTTTTGTAGAAGGGCGCAAAACGGGGCGTAAAATCGAATTTTACGCATCCGTGAATCGAAAAAAAACATTATTATTTTTCCGTGATTACCCTTAATATATCAATATAAATTGAATTTCAGTGACAATTAAGCTGGAAGAACCTGTAGAGTGGATTAAATTTAATTCGGAACAAGTAGGGTATTATCGTGTAAATTATAATTCATCTGAGTGGGAATCATTATTAAAAGTCCTACAATGGAGTCATAAGGTAAATTTAAAATACTCTCAATTTATTTATTTGGATAATTTTTAGTTTTTTTTTTTTTTTTTATATATTTTAATACATAATTGAAGAGAACTTTACGTTACATAAACTCAAGTATATTAACACGTTCAAAATAATCATTCTTAATTTATTACCTTTACAGAGGTTTTCTTCATCAGACCGAACGCATTTACTGGAAGATGCTTTTAGTTTAGCTGATGCAGGAGAGCTTGACTACACGATAGCGATGAATATAACGCTTTACCTTGCTTCGGAAAAACACTTTAGTCCTTGGTATGTCGCCGCGAACAAAATTAAAACTATGGATTCTTTACTATCCTCAACCGACACATCGTCCAAATTTAGGGTAATTTTTTGCAAAGAAACTTTCTAAATAAAAAACTTACTCTTATAATATTGCAATGTGAATTCAATAGCTTTTCAAAAACATTCATTACATTAAGAAGGTTCTTTCCCAGTCGGTATCAACTCGTGGGTGCACACGGAGCAGCAAACTGCGTTTAACTTACCAGTACTCAAAGAATATTCGCTAAAATATTTCCAAAAAATTCAGGGAGATTCTTCAAGTCTTCTAGATTCCTAACATTATTGTTAAAAGTAAATAAATGTTTTTGTTTATCCGGGAAAAATTGTAAACTAAAAAAAATCTTTGAAAGGCAAAAGCCTGTTATGAATTTTCGAAATTCCAAATTTTTTTAATGCATCATTGTTTGTTTACGTCTTATGAATGTGTGTCTAATATTTTAGACCCTTATATTATATAGAAAAAATTTAGGAAGAAATCTTGTAAAATAATATCGCGCCGCGTGGCGCCGCGTGTCGACTTTCGGATGTGCTTTTGTTATTCAGAATTAAATTATCTTTCATTTGGTCATAGGCAGATTGATTTGTGTAAAATCTTTCTATGTTAGTTTTAGAATAGAAGTGAAATACGAGCTGTCAATAGGGAAAATATATATATAGCTTTTATATTACCCATTATTTATGAGAAATTACATAGAAAGATTTTATACAAATCAATGTGCCTATAACCAAATGAAAGATAATTTAATTCTGAATCGATTAGTGCTTTAAGGCCCCAAGGTTGACGATCTTAATAAAAAGTTATTAACAAAAGAACATCCGAAAATCGAGCCACGGCGCGATATTATTTTACAAGATTTCTTCCTAAATTTTTTCTATTTAATATTAAGGTCTAAAATTTTAAACACACATTCATAAGACGTAAACAAGCAATGATGAATTAACAAAACTTGGAATTTCGAAAATTCATAACAGACTTTTGCCTTTCAAAGTTTTTTTTTAGTTTACAATTTTTCCTGGATAAGCGAAAACATTTTTTTACTTTTAACAATAATGTTAGGAATCTAGAAGACTTGAAGAATCTTTCTAAATTTTTTGGAAATATTTTAACATATATTTTTTGAGTACTGTTAAGTTGAACGCAGTTTGTTGCTCCCTAGGAGCGTGCACCCGCGAGTTGATACGGACTGGGAAAGAATCTCCTTAAATTATTTAATCAGTACTCTTATAAAACTCTTATAAGAGCTGTAATTTATTCTGATAATTATTATAATTAGGTGTATGTGCAAAAACTTGTTGATGGAATCTACCATGACGTTACGTGGAACGTCGATAATATGGAAGAGCATAATACACTGTAAGAAGAACGTTCGTAATTTCAGATGTAATTACAGACTGTAAACAGTAAAAGTTATAGTACTTTTTAATTCTTTTACAGAAACCTTAGAAGTACAGTCTTGGGTCTCGCATGTTCCGTTGGTCATGTTGAATGTTTGGAGGAAGTTGGTTCTATATTTAGAGACTGGATAAATAACGAAAACGATAAGCGGCCTCATCCAGATATCCGCACGCACGTCTATTATCACGGTAAATTATTATATAAATTACAGTGTAGTACACATTTTTTATGTGTATTAATTGAAATTAATAAGCACGCATCTAACTATACCAAATACTGCTGTGAAATAAATTATTCTATCATACATTTAAGAATCAAATTATTTAATAAATTATATAGAAGACAACTTCATCAAAAGCAGAAATTTAGATCTTTATTATTATTTTAATTAAGATTATTCAAAATAAAGAATAAAAATAAAAAGTTTTACTTAATTGTATTAACTTTTAATCCATTTGTTTTCAAGGTATGAATCACGCTGGTACCGAAGCCGAATGGGACGTCATGTTTAAGAGATTCACTGATGAGAACAATGCTGCTGAAAAAGTGAAACTTATGTATGGATTAGCTGGCATTCGCTCCAGCAGAATTCTAAAAAAGTACGCAGTTTGTTCATTTAAAAATAAAATTATATTACAAAAGGAATTTTCAATCAAAATATTGTAACTTACAGATACATTAACTTGGCTATGGACGAAAATTACGTACGATCCCAAGACGCTTTGAATTGCCTGAGAAGCATTTCCAACAATCCAGATGGAACGTCTCTGGTCTGGGATTGGGTCCGTGAAAATTGGGAGCTCCTCGTGAAACGCTACACGTTAAACGATCGTTACCTTGGTCAACTCTTGCCGGCAATAACGAAAAGTTTCTCTTCTAAAACTAAACTCGATGAAATTCGGTCTTTCTTCGCTAAATACCCAGAGGCTGGAGCCGGTACGATATACAGAGCTCAAACTATTGAAACTGTTGAAACAAATATCAAATGGGTCGAGAATAATAGAATGAAGATAGATCAATGGTTAGATTCAAGCCCCGAGCCAAGGCACGTGAGCTGATTGTGAGATAGAAAAAAGTGTATACCGTTGTTTTCAGTTTTTTTTACAGCATTTCAGTACTTTACAGTTTTCTTTTCAATTAAGCGAAAAAATTGTACATTGAAGTCTTACTTTTTTATGTACTTTTTAAATAAGAATAATTTTTTATCCAGAATCTATTTTTTTTTTTTGGAAAAGAAAGATTCTTTTCTTGCGTACTGAAATGTTACTTTTATTACAAATATATAAGCTACTTTTATGTAAATTTAAAACACAAAATATTAATCAGAAATGTCAAAGAATGTATATTTATAACAAACTGATCTTTTCAAATAAAATATTTTTACTTTTTATTTTACAAAAAACCATTGTTTTACACATTTATTATAATTAAATCAACTTGTTCATTGTTGAACTGTGGTAGTTAATTTTTTTTATAGAATAGCTCGTGTTTTCTTTTTTCTTTTAACACTTTGAATTTTGATTGATAAATATTAAAGTAAAATGAGTAGAATGCATGAAATGGCCACACTAGACTATATTTATAATCTTTATTTACATCGTTGTATGCTACACTCTAAAGAAACCAGCAGCTAATGAATGGTAGAAGACTTCTAACCCTACAGTCATAATATTTGTGTTTGTATAAGAAATCAATGCGTTTTTTTAGACTTTTAATAAGTGATGCTTAATGTAGAATAAATAATTTATTCTTAACTGCTCAACTAGCTGCTACTTTTATCTTTTGGGTAATTTTATATATATGAAAAAATAAAAATCATAAAAAGACTTATAAAACGTAGGAATAGTTATCATCAGTTATTTTCATAACGTTCATACGTTTTAAAATATTTTTTAAGAATAGATTTTTTTAGAAATGTCAATTCACGAATTTTTCTCACTTTTCATTTCACCCCTACCGATCAAGCTATCTTTATTAGCAGCATGACTTTTAAAATATTTATATTCAAACCGTGACTTTCAAGTTTCTTCATAATTCTCTCAAGTATTATTATTTGCTTATTTTTATTTTACAAATTTATTAATACACTCACCCTAAAGTAATCTAATGAAGTGCCGTTAAAAATTTCCTATCAACAAAATTTCTATCTCTACGAAGAAGTATTTATTCGCGGGAAATTCGCGAAGAAATTTTATCGATCTCGCGAAAAAGCAGAAGATAAATAGTTCGCGTAATAAGACATCAAGTTATATATCTTTTATTGTCAGTTTTTGCGTTGGCGTTACAGCGTTTCGATCATAAGAATTGATTGGTGCAAGGAATCTCCCAAGGACGTTTTCATTAAATTGATTAGATATCTAGGGCCAGATAAAACGTAATGGCTTCTATTACTAAAGTGTTTATTGGATTACATTGGGTGAAGACCTATATTTTAAGTTTTATCACTTTATCTATTAACGAAAGTAGATTGTTTTGTACTTTCCTTGATATACTTCCCTGCTATTTTTAAATACGTAATATTTGTATAACGAAGCAATTTCTAAAGAATGCAATAATGATTCTGCAATTATTTAAAATTACTTAACTGCAATATACTTCGATAATCTTCTGATACTTTATTTTAACTGCTTTGAAGATATATGAACACAATAGAATATATAGAGTTCGTATTCGTTAAAAAAAAATTCATTTACTTAACTCAAAACAAGTTTTAAGCATATTAATCCTCTTAAAAAGTGAATGCTTAGGCTATCAATAATTTTTCACGATGAAATATAACAACTTAGCGGAAGATTAGTGGCTAGAAAAAAGTAATAGAGAAAGCTAAAAATGAAAGTGTAAGAGGAAGCAGGAAAAAAGATTCCGCGATGATTAACTCATTTTTGCTCAATCATTAAAAACAAGTAACGAAGCCCAAATTCAGTCGAGAATTATTGTGGCAATTCAACGGGACTAAAATTAATGTCCAGATATAAAAATATTTCATTTTAGGAAGTCTGGATTCGATTGTAATGAAATGAGCTTGTAAAAGAATAAAAAAGCGGATAGTAAACATAAACATGTTAGGTATTCATAGATCGAACATAAGTTCGTTGTAGTTTTGGCATTCGTTAATAATTAAAATATTCTGTAAACAAAATTCTTCAATAATAATGAGATTCTGATGGAATCATCGCGAGAGAAATAGGAAGAAGTCCTAATTTAATTAATCATGTTTTATTACTGAATGAATAAATTGATCAATCGATTTCCATGATACAATTACCATCGATTTTGTTACAACCACTATCACGAGATTTTATTCAAATTTCGTAACTCAACATAAATAATTTTTTAGTTCAAATAAAATTTGTGTCTCTCGTTTAAATTTGAAATAATTTCAAAAACAACCAGATTCATACAATACGTAATGATTACAATTATAAATTTCTAGCTCTTTCTCGTTATACTATGCTTCGTATAATTAGAAGTGGTCGGAAATCATTGCTCCGGGGTGTGGTGAAATTTTCTTCAGCGAATGCCAGAGACTCTCCATGTAAGTACAGCAGATACATTACTTCGGTTTTTGTACCTAACAGGTTTTAGTATACGTATTTTATTACAGACAAATACCTGAAATTCTACACAAACACCAGGTCTCGCTCGTATCCATCGTCGAGGTGGAATTCTCAAAGCAGCTGCCATCGCAGAAAGGTAATCGGTACAAAGGCACTTTTAATTAATCGAAAGGAAACTCATTTGTCAGCGTTGTGACTGCGCGAGATTTTTAAAAACTTCGCTCGTAATTCATTCAAAATATCGGCAAGTTGAGAAAAAAAAACTCAGCATACGCGTTTTAAGCTTGCGTCCAAAATAAATGTTTTAGAAGTTTTTTTAAAGGTATTTATGAATTCTGCCCACGGCATACCTGTTTTCTAAATTGCCTGTGAATTTAATGGCGCCAATATGCGTTGATGAATTAAAGCGCTCAAAATAGATGTTTTTTTTTACTAGTTTAGAATGCTAGAAGAGAATTTAGGATTTTTGCCGAGCAGGTTTTTATCTATTTTGTTTTCTTTTTTTTTATTTGCCGGAACATTATATATTATTGTGTTACCATAAACTTTTTCGCCATGAGTTTTTAAAGAAATTTGAACTGTTATGTTTATAAAAATATATTTGAAAAACGATTTCGAATAAACCGCAGCTCGAATGGGTAACAGACATGCTGATTGTGAAAGTTTAAATCTATCCCTCTCCCGTCTTATATGCAAGTTTCCGATAAAATCATTACACTAAAAATATCTCCTAGAAATTCCACGAACTGATTAACGTAAACAATCTTAATTGTTAAAACGGTTGCAGTCAATTGCTCGATGAATAAGCAAATTGAAAAATCCGATAAAATGAAAAATCGAAAGTAATCCCGCATCGAGCTCGATATTATATTGAATATTTATACCTTTTTCTCGATTGATTGTTAAATAAAGTGGAAAAAAAATCAGTTTACGTAAATTAAACGTATCGAAAAGGAGGATCTCTCATTACGATTTTCTCCGATTAAATCGAAAGTTGAATAAAACTCGTTTTTTACCGAGGAACCTCCTCGGCTCCTGCCATCAAACGCTTGGCCTGCGAAGGGTCAAAACTGAAGCGTGTTCGTTACCTATAAAATTTAAAAAAAAAACCGAATGAAAAAGAGCAAAGCCATCTGCACAGTGTAGTACCTTTTTAAGTCTTTCTCTTAAATATCTGTTCTTGTCTAAATAGTTGTTGAGACGAGGAGTAAAACGGGTTCTTCTCTTCGTCTTTCCCTCTCTCTCTCCGTCTCTCTGTCTTTCTCTTCCAATTTCTCTCTGTCTCTCCCTCCCTCTCTCTCCCTCAACGTATTTCTGTCTCTATGCTCCTCTCGCATCCTCCTCCCCTCTTCGAGATGGAAAGGCGTAAGCAAGCGGAGCAGAGACGTGAATATAGCTCCTGAGGGAGTTGCGATTCCGCTGCCGTAAGAACGCGTTCGGCCAGTGGTCAATCGACTCAAAACGTACGGACGCTCAGTGAAAACATATCGGCAGATTGTGTTTGTCGGCTATTCGAAAATACGACGGCGGCTTATTGCTAAAGGATAAACGTTTTCCGGTTTCAGTGCTCAATTTCTAAAGGATAGCGCGAAACTTTTTTATTCAACTTTCGCACCGGCCGGAAAGTTCGGGTTTAACTTATTCCTATCGGCGATTGTTGAACCTAACGGTTTTTTGTTAAAAATTCCTGTACGATTAAATTTTATTCGAATCTGGTGTGAAATGAAGGCTTTTTTAATGCATATTTCATTTAAGAATTGACCTGCGAATTCGGAATTGTTCGATTAATTACCGAATGTGTGCGTTAACTTAAGGTAATATTAAATCAGTTTAATGAAAACAATCGATGCATCAAATTTATCGCTGAATTAAACCAGCATTTTAAACTGTCACTAATCACGAGAAATTTAAAAAAACAAACAATTTTTATTTTACGCATTATAAACTGTTTCACTTAATACAAATTTAATCAAATAATATTCGATGAACTAGAAAAATATGCTTTTGCTCGGAAAAACACCGTCAATGAAATAACAAAATTTTTAAAACTTTCAGTGCTAAAGTAGAACGATAAAATTTGACATTCAAACTGTAGAAAAGCTGTCGATCGGTTATTGCTCAACTTCGGCAGTCAAATGAATTGCCCAAATAGTTTCTTATAAAATTTCATTCAGTTTTTGTTCTAACATAATGTTAGTTTATAAACATATTTTCAGAAGTAGCAAACATTTTCCAAATGTGCGGCTGGAAACAGATATTTTTATAAAGCTTAAAAGTGAAATATAGTCTTCCTTAAAAGTATTTAAGAATATATACAACATCTTATTTTAGTATAAAAGAAGTCAATTTTAATTTCAAGTGACTCACTTTTCACCTTCACGGAAAAAATAGTTTCAGTGTTTGACCCGTTTTATTTGCAATAATTTTCCCAATTTTATGTGGACTCTTATTTCATGTGTTAGTACTGCATGTCAAGAATTTTGTATCTTTCAAACAAGCATGAAATAGGTAAGGAGATGTGCAATCGTTCGAATACTTTCTATCTTGTCGGCCTTCAAATTTTAGTAAATAATTCGAATTTCGGTCCTTCTTGAGAAACAAGATTTTTTAGCAATTAGGAAAAAATATTATCTAATCTCGACTAATTTCTATTTTTTATATTACATTCAAGGTTTATACGGTGATTAAAAAATAAAATTTCGAGGAACATTTAAGAGTTAAAAGGTCCAGAATTTTTAAGTACAGAAAATTACATGTATTTTTTAAAAGAAAGACTTTTAAATAAAAAAATCTCAAAATACCATTTTTAAAATAGTTTTATAAACTTTATTGTTCGTACAAGAGAAACCTTTAAAAAAGAATTCACAGCTCATCCATTTTCAGAGATTAAAGTTCATTCACTGTTTTACTACCGCAAATATTAGTATACATTATTGTATTTACATTTTGCAAGTAAATTTCTGTCAATTGCTTGCAAACTAACAGTTATGTATTCAATGTGACTTTGAAGATTTGTTTTAGTGGTGCATGAAATGCAATGTTTTTTATTCATTGAATCGTAATCCTCACTAAGTGGTAAAACGGTAAATGAAAACAGCCTTGTTTGTGGAAGAAAAACGTCAATAAATTGACAGCAGTTCAATCAGTTATATGAAATTATTGTGTAATCTAAAAGAGAGACTATCTAAATAAAGAATTAATTTATTACATAAAAACCCTGTTGCTTCTTATATAAACGTTACTTTTAAACTTAAATTATTTTATTTATTTATTCAACAGTCGGGTAAATATCCCAGTAAGATCTGATACAAAGAGTAACAAAAAATAAGGTTTCAAATTTTTGCGGAGAAACGCAAGAGAGTCGATGCGCGAAGTGCAGCCAAACGAATTGAGTGCATTAAACGAAAAAACTTTAAGTAATTTACAATAAATTTCGAGCGAACGTTTCGAAAGATTACGAAATTAAAACGAATTGCAGAACTATAAGCCAAAAAGCCGTCTCAGAATAGCAAACACAATCTATCCGCGGTTCATCGCTTTCCCAAACAAACGGGCCGCGCGCTCCTCTTAAAATCCGTCGGAAAACTCGTTGTTTTCGTCTTCTAGTTCTCTAATTTAATTCTCAAAGTCGCCCTTGAAAATCGCCAGCCTTCCGAAAAGCCCGACAATCTCTCACATATATTTTTCTAGCGCGAGCTTGCGAAACGACACCGGCCTCTCTCGCGCGCATCGATGGACAGGCCGCCTTAAATCGCTCTCCCCCGTCAGTGCGTCGTCTCCAGCTACCATGATCTCTCCCAGAACTGGCGGCAGGTCCGGCGCGCGACTCACCCGGAGAAAGAGCAAATCGAAGTGAAAAATAGACGATGAGTAAGAAGAGAAAGAAGAAGAGGAAGAAAGAAATAAAGGTATCGGCCGATAAAGCACACCGAGCGGAAAGCTGGTGAAAGAGAGAAAAGAAGGCGAAAAGCGCGAGACGAGATAGGCGCCGGCGCTGAGAAACGAGAGCGCAACGGCATATAACACTGATAGGTTGCAGCACGCATTTCAACTCGTCGACCAATCGGGCGGCTAGATATCTTAGGACGCGAGCCTGCGCCCGAGCTTAATAGCAAGGCGGGGGCGGTCGCTCGTTGGGAAACGAGCGTTCGAGCTTTTTTACGCGTCTCTTGCCTATAATGCCACCGTCGCGTAAAAGATAATATACCCCGAGCGCTTAACGAGCTCGCTCGCGACGTATAACAAGTTCATTAGATAGACCATTTTTGAGCGCCGCGAGTGTTTATTAGTTCTTTATAATGAATTGTCGTTGTTGGGAAACAATAATAACGACTCGATCTCGCTTTTCGCCTTTGTCTCTTTACCGTTGCGAAGAAACGCGAGGAGTAATAATGATCCTTTCAGCGACGAAAACCGTTGAAAAAGTTCGAGCAGGAGCCCTGTTTCTGGAATGAATGGAAACACAAAAGGAACGTCGAAATTAACGATAATAAAGTGTGAGCACCCAGAGCAGCGCGGCGCGCGACAGTTCAAAATGATCCGAGGAAGCGAGTGAATCCAGCGCGAAAAAATGTTGAACGAGTCGACTTTCCTGGAGACCATGAAGCTTCCCCTTCAACTTCACGGAGCCGAAATAAACTGGGAAAATCTGACGGCGGACCTCGGCGGCCGCAACGACTCGATCGAGGCGGCGACGAAGGCCAGATTTCACCGGGACCCGCTCTACATCGTCGTGCCGATAAGCGTCATCTACGTGGCGATATTCTTCACCGGGCTGATCGGCAACGTGTCGACCTGCGTGGTGATCGCGCGCAACAAGTCCATGCACACCGCCACCAATTACTACCTGTTCAGCCTGGCGATTTCGGATCTGCTGCTGCTAATCAGCGGCTTGCCGCCGGAGATGTACTACATATGGTCGAATTATCCGTACGTCTTTGGGGAACTGTTCTGCATCGTGCAGAGCTTCGCCGCGGAAACGTCCGCCAATGCCACGGTGCTGACTATTACGGCTTTTACGGTGGAGAGGTAAGTTTAATCTTTATTAAGATTTTTCGGAAGAATTTTTGTATGTTATAGAAACGTAACGATAATATCGCTAGATTATCGTTAAATTTTCAAAATTTACAAAGTTTCTAACGATATTATCGTTACGCTTCCTAGATTAAGATATTCATTATGTATATTTTTAACGCTGCTATTTCGAGAGTAGTTTTCTGGGTATTCCCATCACACATAAACAGTTTTAAAAAACAAAAAAATTACTCCCTACCTCTCACCTCGCCGATAAGCTTTCTACCAATAAAAACAAAATTCTTCCCCTCCGTCAATCGAGTCTCAATTGATTTTCAGGTACGTAGCCATATGCCATCCCTTCCTCTCGCACACCATGTCGAAGCTGTCGCGAGCCGTCAAGTACGTAATCGTCATCTGGCTGTTAGCCCTCTGCCTGGCGGTACCGCAGGCGATACAATTCGGGGTCGTCTATCAGAAGCTGGCTAATGGAACGTTGATTGAGAGTAGCGCCGCCTGCTCCGTCAAGTGGACCTTCGTGGATCACGCGTTTGAAATATCGACCATACTGCTCTTCGTCGTGCCGATGACCATTATAACGGCCTTGTACATCCTTATCGGATTAAAATTGAAGAACTCGAGGCTCTTGGCCGCGGCGAGCAGGAATCCCGCAGCGGGGAAAGGCGTCGGATGCGCGGATGGCGGAAGGGGCAGCAACAATGCGCAGAAGAATGTCATTCGCATGCTGGGTAAAGTATATTCTTTCATTTTTTCTTATTTGCGTTCTGACGGGACTCTGACCAGATTGTGGTACTTTATATGTAATAATTTATGGTAGGAGGCGGGTAATTTTTCTCATTTAATGTTGGAAGAAAAAATCGACAATCAATCTGCATGGAAATCTTGCCTTGATTCAGTGAAATTATATACAATAATATGTAAATGCATTTTCACAGGATTCTGCGTATCTTAGTCGATGAACGTTTTATATTTTCTCATTTGGATATTAATTAGGCATTGATAACTAGTATTTGAAATTTGAATATTATAATCAAATTCAAAATTTTGCCTCCAAAATCGGCATCGGAAAATTTTAAAGTGTTTATCTTTTAAAATGATCAAAAAGCCGCGTTGATAAAAAATTTTAATAAACCGTTCGCATCTATTTATAACCTCGATCAGATACTATATTCTGAATAGCATTTTTTTGCCACATATAACCGCTATAAAAAGTCCTAAAATTTCTTTCAAAGGTCTTATACGAATTCGATAACTTTCCCTTGAAAAATAGCTCTATACAAGAATGAATAATACAAAAGGTAGCAGTTTAATTCATTTATATACACTTTCTAAAGAGTCCAATTTAATTAGAATTCCAAAAGGAAGTTTTTAAACTGAATTTTAAAGAATCGCAAACATTTTTTTTTTCAGTGGCAGTAGTCGTGGCGTTCTTTATTTGCTGGGCCCCTTTTCATGCTCAAAGACTTCTGGCCGTGTATGCTTCAAATAACAAGAAAGACAAGTATAAAACCGCCATTGTTTTACCAGTTTATACAGTTCTCACATATGTCTCTGGGATTTTTTATTATATATCTACAACTATAAATCCCTTGCTGTACAATATTATGTCTAATAAGTTTAGGGAAGCTTTTAAGGTAAAGTATAAATATTTTCTCAACACACTTGCGAATGTTTTCAGTGGTCGAATAAGCTTGAAACTCTAAAGAACACACTTTAATGAGGCAAATATTTCTCTAGTAAATACGCACTCTTCCGCATTTCAGCTACTGTCCTACTATGTTTTTGTGAACTTTGTTTTAACTCCTTTAAAAACGAACATTTGGCCTTAAAGAAATGCAGTTTTTTAAATAAGTTAAAAGTTTATAATATGTTAATTTTTATATTGGGCGCGTATCTTCAAGCATCACTTTGTTTCGTATAACATTAAAAATATAAATGAGTAGAAATATATGAATAAATGAGTACTTTACGTAGATATTTTTACTATAACCTGCATCACTAATTAATCAGCCAATTTCGTATGCCACGCGAAAACGTTATTTTATCTTCTAAAAAGGACTGAATCTAATCAAAAGCTGCTAAAAAATCTTTCCATAAAATTACTTCGTATTATGTAAATAAGAAAAGACATTAAAACTGTAATCTATCGTTTGTTTCAGAGTATGATTTCCAGACACTGCGGTCGCCGGTTACAAAAGACGAACTCGTACCGGCCAACCTACAGTAGTCTATCTCGTTATCCACGCTCAACCGTACAGCGTAACGATCCCCAGATATCCGCTTCGCTGTCCGTTAGTGAGGAAACTCAAAAATTAGCATGTAACACCGAGTATTCCGAAAAAGGAAATACGATTCAGCTGATACGCAACAATTCGTACTGCTCGGCTGACAGGAATGATCACGGCGAAGATTTAAAGGATCAATTACACCGCGAACTTCTAAATAATTAATGAATCCAGGGGAAGTGTATATTTAATTCACAAGTCATGCTTCCACGACACGTTAGCCTAATAAAACAGTCTGGTAAATCAATTTAATTCTAGACGTACGCAAACTCTCTAGCAGAAGCGGAGCTTTTTTGATATTTAAACTACAGTATTCTTATATGAGATTCAGTAATTAAATTATTCGTATATAATTTTTATGTACATTCATTTTCATCTTTAGACGTAATTTATTTAGATTAAAATGTAATTCTTAAAAAATTTACATCAATAATTTTTGTTATTTATTATAATTCGTGAAAATTTAAAGAAAATTGATAATTTTCATTAGATATCTTGTTCTAAAGGTTGTTATTTATTTTATTTTATTGTTATATTTAGATAAAAAGATTATAAATTTTTAGTTATAAATCCACAAAGAAATTATTAGTTTATAAAAGCTACGTAACAAAGTAGAATAGAATATATGCGCAGTGCTTTAAGATAACGCTTCAAATACTTATTGCATTTATTTTTTTTTAAACAAGAAATTAAAAATATGTGAAAATCATATGAAACTGAATATTAAGTGCAGTGAATCAGATTGTAAGCAGCTAATAGCTTCTAACGTACCCATTTTTAAACATAATTCATAGCAAATCGTAAGAATATGTTACTACTATGTATAAATTAAATTTGATTAGTAAAATTGGAATAGATGACCTAATATCATTTTAGTTTTTAAATTTTCTGTCCTATTATTACAAAATCAAATTTTGTACAAGAATTTAAAAAAATGCAATATCATTGAATTACATTCCTTTAATTTATACAAAAGTGTGCACTTAATAAAAAAAAGCATTAAGAATTTTAACACGAGCTTTACAAAGGCAATTCAAAGATGTGAAAATAAATTGTTTGAGTTATGAAGCGTATAATTTAGAAATTATATTTTTTCATATTAATTATTATAAATTTATTATGTTTGTACAGTCATCATAATATTACATAAATTAAAATTATACGTTTAGTTTCGAAATAAATTTGTATATACATATTTACACATGTTATTAATTATTGTATTTCGTACATAAAGAGCAGAAAATCAATCTTTACACATTGTAAACCTAAACTTAGCTTTAATTAAAAAATGAGAAAGACACCCGCCAGAAAATAGTGGTATTAATTCAAGACGTTGTATAACATTTTTTCTCACTACTGACTACGTTTTGTAAAATATTCCCAACAATATTATTTTTGAGTTATTAAATCATCTGAGACTATATTGTTTATGTACTAATGCAACAAGAAGTGTGAAATGTTATTTCTATTGACAATTTAATTATTGTTCAAAAGTGATCAAAAGATACAATAAAGATTTTTTTTTAAATAGAGATATTTATTTTTTTAATCATAACATTTTTTTCGATAACAACACAAGTAACAAGTTAATCAAACACAACTTTGGATGATTCACACATTAATGAAACCGTAAATAAATAAAACTAATATAGAACTATTTTAAAAATCTGATTGTGGGCGTTTGTCCACCCATTCTTTGATTTTAGGTTCTGATAAAACTTTATCTCTAAGAGCTTTCAAATTTTCAGCTTTCTCAATAATATCATACTTGGCCATGAAATTCAAATAATCCAACAATCCAACGAAAAATATGTCCGCCCAAGATAATTTACCACCGACAAAATAACCACCGTTCCTTTTTACTTGTTCGTCGAGACGTTCAATGTAAAACGGTACAATTTCTTTCATTACTTCAAGTTTTTGGGCTTTTGCTTCAGCATGAGGTTCATAATGATAAGCTGCTAACTCTGCAAAAAAAATATTAAACTTAATAAAAAATTAAACATTTAATAAATGACATTATGAAGCTCTCTTAAAAGTCGAAAAAATTCTTCCTCACTTGAATTTTTAGTTTCTTTTTAGTAAAAACAATAACATAAATAAGTGACTGAAATCGAGTTCAGAATTTACATGTAATAATACAGTAAGAGAAATTGAAACTGGGCAAAACATTTTAAAGATTGTGAAAACTAGAACTTTCTATTTTGCACATTTTTACGACTGCTTTCAAAGATATTTTATCTTAATTCATGAATATTCTTAACTTTTGATATGTTAATAAAATTCCATTAAATATGTACGCAACAAATTGGTAGGATATTAAAAATATCTTTGATAAGAGAAAAATTTTGTCAAATTAAAAGCAGGTTAATTAAATTTAGATTTTGACCCAGAGAAAACTTAATTAACAATGAAACATAGAAAAAGTAACAAAATTTCAATAGACTTTACTAATCTTTCATAATCAGAACTTTTCCGTATCTTCCCTAAACTTACTATTACGAACGTCGTGAATAGTATCAATTGCAGCATCGATTTCAAGAGCTTCCCATTCGTCTTTTCCTGCAAGACCAAGCTGCCTCGCTATGTAACGGCAAATAGCAGTCGACTGATTTACTCTTTTGCCGTCGACTTCCAGAAGCGGAACTTGACCAAATGGTGTAGCTAAAATTTATATTAAAACGAATAAATTTATTATTCAAGTATAATATACAACTTTTATAGCGTCGAATATGGGGGGGGGGCGGCGAATATGCGAATGTCCACTTCGGAATTGCATCAAAATATCGAATTTTTCTACATCGACATCAAATATTTACAAATGACTGT
>JAWWEO010013914.1:0-27378 GCA_035582975.1 Ormyrus labotus
GTGTGTGTGTGTGTGTGTGTGTGTGTGTGTGTGTGTGTGTGTGTGTGTGTGTGTGTGTGTGTGTGTGTGTGTGTGAGGAAGAGAGAGAGAGAGAGACAAAGCGAACTGAATGAGAACTGCAGCACTATTACAAAATGCTTATTATTTACTATGCTTTTTACAAAAATATTTTTTTATTAATTTTTATTAGGATTTTACGTGTAATTTTCTTGAATTTATGAATTTAGAGCAAGTATCAAGATATCCTTTAACTTAAGAATAGATATTTAAAGATTTAAACAAAAATATTTGCACATATTTTGAAGCTTACATTCCAATAAATTCACTAAATCTAAAATTTTCATTTAAATTTAAACACTACAATCAAACAAGTACAAATAATCATTGATATTTGCTGTTTCTACGTCACTATTCGTAGTTATAAGAATCATTTGATTGTAGTCTTTTAATTTCGATAAAACTTTTGTCTAATGTAAAGATTCGCTTATAATAGATATTACCGTATGTGTGAAGCATCTTTTTTTACGTAAAATTTAAAGATGCGTCAACTGAATTATATCGCCATCTGAATCGACTTCATTTTCCTTCTCGAAATTATGAATTTAACTTGATAATATGTTCTTTGACTTGAAACTGCAGCTTCCATTTACTTCTTCCAGTTTATCCTCCTTGCTTCAGAATCAGAATTTTTAAAGCAAAAATTTACCAGCGATCAGTGTCCTTGTCAAATTAGTATCATTGCTAAATAGCAGAAGAACTCCGTCAGTCCAATCTGCGTACCAAACATTAAATGCGCAGTCTATTCCAATCACGTGCTTTTCAGTCAATTATTTTTTCAACTCTTCACATCTCATTAACTCATCGAGATTTATTGAAAATTTTCATTTTCATTCAGCGAACTTGCTTTTTGTCGAAACGACAGTTTTATTGACTTGAGAATACAATTCATTCGTCTTTTTTGGCTAATCAATAATCTGAAGCGATTTGTTGCACGTCTCTTCTCCGATGCAGCCTGTTTAAAGCTCAAAAAAGAAGATACTGTCGTTTTTTTATTACTTACGTATCAGTACTGCCCTATTCACATCGATTGCTATGTGTTCGTACGGTTTTTACTGGCGTGCATTCATTTTTATTTGTCACGGAATTTTTTTCCCAGATTGATGATTTGAGAGAAATCTTTTTCAAAATCAATTAATTCAACTTCATCAGGCGTAATGCTATTTAATAACTGAAATAGAAAAATTATGTTTTAAAACTTTTTGTTAATCACATTAATTATTTTAAAAAGTATTAAGTTTTGATGGTTTGTAAAATTATTTTTCATCAAGTGAAAATCTTACGATAACGTGAGAAAGTTTAAGCAAGAATATTATAAGTTGATTATGTAAATAAAATAAAGTAAGGTGCAAAATAATAAAATAATTAATTATATAAAGATTGAATATAGCCAATTCTATTTTGTAAAAGATGAATTATTATTTCAAACGCTGAGCATTAGTCGTTTTGTTGCATAAAATAAGTTGAATTAAACTCGTACCTAACATCAATTTTTCGACATTCCGTGCGTAAAGTACTACTTTTGCGCACTTGAGCTTGCGCGAAATGAGCCTTTCCGCTCGACGTGTCGAAAAATATTGTTCGATACATGTGCAAAAGATGATTCTCAACAACACGCATACGGGCAAGAATCATCTCTTTCACACTAGTATCGAAATGTACTATATTATTGTGATAAAAAGTCTCTTACTTTTGGTGAATTTGATCTTATTAACTTCCTCTGCTGATAATAAGTTTGCATTTGATTTGAATCCTGAGATAGGGACTTAGATTAACTTGAACCGGTTAGGCCAGTTGAGTTTGAAGAAAACTTGATATTGGGAAGAACTACTTATATATGGCACGTCAGTCTATTAAGATTATATCTATCTTAAAGATTCTTAAATATTTAAATGTTGATTAATATATTTATCGCATAATTAATATTAACATTATTTCTGGTTTTGCTTGTTTTATTATTATTATTTATATCTTGTTCTGTCAATTTTTATTGATTACTCTCTTAACATTTCTTTATACTTTTGTTTGTGCTTGCTCAACATTTCAGTCACTATAACAAGTTGTTTGATAGTTGCCTGATATTTGGCTAAGATCGTCAATTCTTTCAAGTGTGATTCACAAATGTGGTGTAAGGTGGCCAAATCTGATGCTATGTCTGATATGCATTTATTTCGAGGATTAATACATTCAGATTCTGGTTTCTCGGTAACACTCGATAACTGATCTAAAAACACTACCATTCTCTCTTTATTTTTCAAAATAAAAGGGTTGACTACTTCCATGTACTGTTCTTTTCCTCCAAATTCAACCAAATTGGCCAAATTTTGTAAACATTTGGCTACCATTATTAACGATCGAGTGGCTGCCGGAGAAGGCGATTCAGATATGAGATTGAAGGATTTTGGGTTGAGTATTGCTGGACATAGAAGACGTAAGAATATAAATCCGCTAACTACTCTTGTTCTCACTAATCTTTCCTGAGGCCACTTTGCAACTACTGATCGCTGCAAACAACCGCATATGAATCGCAAACCTTTTGGACACATGTCAGGGCTCGTAAAAATACTCAAAGTTACTTCGTCTAGTACTTGAAGCAAAAATTCAGCATTATTACACGCATCTTCGGGTGAATCCATTTTCGAAGGATTGAGTTCGCAGCTTTGTTTGCTTTCACTTAATTTAATAATTGTATCCTGTAAAGCAGATTTTAAAAATGGCGTGCAAACTGACTTCATGTATAAATCCATAAGAGTAGTTGTTAAACTCGCTGCTCTGAATAAAGTTGGCGTCTCGTCTTCCTTGTCTACTTCTTCTTGATTTAATGATCTGAGAAGATCAGTTTCTTTTTTCTCGTGTCTAAATATTCTCAGCAAACTGTTTGCCAAAGGAATTCTATCGAGATGGCAGATATCAGCTAAGGCTTTAACTACGTGTAAATCGGGATCGAGTAACAATTGCTGAAGAGGACTATATTCTTCAGGTGGCATGATAAGATCGTGACGATATCTTAGGCGTAAGCGCAGTGCACCCCAATCACCGATGGGAGTCATGCCAGCGAAAGGATACCATTCGTCCATCTCCTCACCGTTGAGTAAACTTGATAATTCGACCGTTAATTTGGCAACTTCAGTATCCTTGCTACGCTTTCCTTTATTGTAGAGCGTTAATGAAAATGATGTAACGTCAGAAGGCACATCTTCTAAATTGAATTCTTCGTCCCAGCTTGGATGCGAGCCTGTCTTCATTTTTGTACAGGCTACTTTAACATTATTTAAAGATACTATTATAAACGGATTCGGGACTAGTTTATATGGCAGTCTTTGAGCGTCTAAAATGTGTAATTGCAAAGAACGCAATTCTTGAAGTCTAGCAACTTTTGGTGCTCGCGTGAGTTGAGAAACGCATAAAGGTTTTAGAGCATTGATCCAATCTATAGCGATTTCAGCATTGGCGGCCGACAAATACGAAATTGTAGATAAGCAAGGTAATGCTCTCTCAACTAACTGAAAACAATGAGGCTTATCAAATACGCTTTCGTGTACCTGATACAAATAAGCGTAACTTAAATCAATAAGACCTTTAGGTTTAGTTCTTTTGGGGTTGTCATATAAATACAAATGAGTATCACTAGCGTCAACGACCAAAACGAAATATAAAGCTTTCCATTTTTTATTTTTTTCTGACTTCTTCTCTAGATAGCCTTGCATTTTGATTCCTTTACTCTTCTTCACTCCGGATTGCTCGCGACATTCTCTTAAAGTTGCATAAATCTTTTCTGCTTGCGTTTCTTCTTTCTTAACTCTTACAGTACCGTCAGCTTCAATTGCTTGAACTAGTGTGTGACCTTCAACTATTTGTTCCTTTCGATATCTGTTGATAATTGCATCTAAACATTCAAAAGTTCTTCCACCCATAAGATATCTCACTCCCTTCTTTTCAATTCTAAATCGTTGTATTTGATTATTAATGTGAAAGAAAAGAGAATAATCTCCAGGACTATTATCAGAAGGTCTTACCAAAAAACTACCAGGCCCAGCTTTTACAAGCATATCTACAGCTTCGCTTTTAGTAATATTAGGATGAAACCATGAAAAGACTGTATTAGGATCAATCGTATCATCTAAATCTTCGACTAATTCCCGAAAAATTAGACCTTGTTCTCCAGTCCTATGGGCAGTAACCCAAAGCCAGCCTTCCCCCATGTCATTGTGTACAAAGAATATATCACCTTTTTGAAAACTTAATTCATCGGTATCAGGCATTTTTGTGTAAGGTAAAATGGCAACGATTCGTTTCTTATCATTAACTGGTTCTGGAGGTGGAATAGGGTGTAAAAGACGTTCCCTTTTTAGCAAATCAGAAGAATGCGTGTAATAAGCAACCAGGTCTAGCAGACTACTGAACTGACGACCACCTATGTAATAATCTCCGCAAACAGCTGTTATTCGAAAGTGATTAATGCCAGTTCTTCCCAAGTAGGATAACACATAGCTTCCAGGCTTTCTGTCACTTTCTCGAACTAAATAACTCCCCATTTTACTTGCATCTCGAAGCCGCTCTTCAGCCATAAATCTATCTAGTCTACCATGATACCATTGGTTTTCTGGTGGTGCAGTAAAAATAGTATTATTGGCATGATCTGCCTCGTCGATATCTTGAATATCATCATTTTCAAGAAATCCATCAAAATCATTATCAATAGTTAGTGATTCAACAGGTGGACCTCCATCTTCACTTTCAGTACTTGGCGAGTCACCTTTCTTGTTACATTCAATTTTTCTACTGTTGGATGCACTTGGACCACCTCGTACAAATTCAGCCATGGTTCTTTCCCTGAGTTCAGAAATATTATTATAAATAAAAAGACTTTCTAATAGAATTTATCTACGTTTACATGGAAAGAAATTTTGTGTTTGAAAAATGAATAAAACTGAAGATGATCGTATTTCATTCATTTTATGATAAATTTCTTATTTGATTGGTGGACTCTGAGTAAAGCATAAATTGAAAGTAAAAATTTGAAATTAGTTTTCGTGCTTTATTGTAGCTAAATTGTATCATAAATGTCTTTCCATGTAAAAAATGAAAAAATTAATGATATATTTAAGTTTTTATGAAAAAGAATTCTTAATACCAATTTCCTAACATAATTCTTTCTTTTCTTCGGTGATAAGTTAGAAACGATCTTTAGATAAAAAGTATTGTTGAGGTGTAAAAATATTACTTGAATGCATCAACCTAAATATAGTTCAGGAACAGATAATAATTAGTTAAATCGTATTGATTTTTTACTTTAAAAAATTTTTTAGTCTATCATTAATTCAGGTATTAAAAAAATTTTATTATTTTAGTTGATTATACGTAATTATTTTCTACAAAGTCTCTTTTTAAAGATACGAATTTATGACTTACAACGGACATGTCACATTTAATGACAACAAGTTGATTGCAATTTATAGCAGTAAGTTTTTATTATTACGGTAAAGAACACTTTTCAAAGAAATTTAATTAAAAGATCAATCGTGTGAAATATTTTTAATTTTTATTTCTTTACTTTATTTAAATTTTTATCTTATCATAAGTATTTCTATAACATTTTTGTATTATTAGGCGCATATAATATATAACAATAATTTATATAAATTTTATATAGTTTTTAAATAAATCAAAATATTTCTTCAATAAATTTATGATAGAAAATATAAAAATTAAAAATAAAGAATTAATATCTTTCAAATTGTAAAAATGGCTTTTTTATTAAATAGTATGAATAATTAATGTTTATATAAAAATTTAATGTACATTACTTTTAAATTAAACTTTTTACTTGATTGTAAACTCGTTGAAAATTTCGAAAATTCGTCTATACTTTGTTTTTGTTTCTGCCATTTAGAAAATGCTAACCTTAGTTAACGTTATCTTTGAGCAACATCATCTGATTTATCTAATCTGATTTTATTAATTTCTATAATTTTTAATATTAAAGTACCTTTTTGGATTTTACGAAATTTTAAACCAAACAATGACTTGTTTTATGATTGTTCAACGATTTTATTTAATAGAAGTCGCGTTATTGATCGACGCAAGATTGTACACATAGATGAGAATGTGTGACGTATTAATATTCATTAGTAAAATTAGATTTGCAGTGAAAAAGAGATAAAAAAGTATTAATTAAGCGTGCTAAAATTATCAGTGTTATGACTTTTTATCGAAAGTATAAAATTTTAGTACGATAATGTTATGCTAAATATGCAGTTTAAAGAAGAGGGTTAGGTTTCACTGTCATCGATAACCACTTTATATACACTTTTCCAGTAGATTCCTTCACTTATTATCAATTGAAATATAAAACCCAAGCTTTCTCTCAAGTTCTTTGTGTAAATAGAAAAGGATTTTGACGCTTAATTTTGAGATAAAAATCAAAGCACTTTTACACAGAGTCGTAGCAACAGCAGAACTGCAGAAAGCGCAGAGAAGTAGATATAGGTAAATATTTAAGACAGCATTGCATCGCGTCGCGTGTGCATCGAAAATGTATTTGATGAAACGCGCGCAACTTTAAACTTTAATAAAAATGCTTGATTTTTGCAGCCCCCAGTGATATTTATATTTATTTATTATTTCATATTTACTTTTATATTCTTTACCAAAACAAATTTACCTTATTCGTTTTTATCTCCTCTGCCTTTAGGGATAACTTGACGGTTTTTTATAAAATCATTTTTTTTAATTCAAATTTCAATTTTATCAAATTAAACAATTAATAAAATTAAGTTATTCTTAAATATAGATAGTTTTTGGAAAGTATTAATATATTATAATAAAAGATGAGTTGTACCCAAAACTGTAGTACAATTAATGCATAGAGTCAAAGTATAAACGTACGTATTGAATATTTACTTTTATAATAAAAGAAGCAATATTTCTCCTTTAATTTTCTAAAAAACTTCAAAAACACTAAAAACTAATGCAGATTAATAGCTATTATATATAGTATATAGGTGATACATAATAACAATAAATGTCCTCCCGCAGTCTATAAATTATGCAGAATTATATACCTAATGCTGAAAATAATGTGCACGTATTCATTATTAAATCCTTGCAGCCGCCTCACCACAAAAATTTAAAAGAAATTTCAGAAATCGCAAGCGATAAAATTTCCCCAGAATTAACAAAACAATTAAGTATATTGTTAACATCAATTTACTAATTCGTTAGCTGTCATTATCAGCAAATTATATAAGAGAAATAAAAACGTAAGATCTAAATATAAAGCTCAGAATACCAGAAAAAAGAATTAATCAACGCGTCGATATATTCGATGCTGCGCCATTAAGACAATACTCATTTTCATGGGTAAAATATGTCTCGCGATAAATACTATTTTTAATATAATAATATAATGATGTGAAATATAAAGTGGGGGAGTCGTAGATGGAGAAACAGACATTTTGTTTAAAAATCAACGACATGTAGCAGGTGTCCCTCTACGAGACACGAGATGAACGATAAATGATCTATAAACTATCTCATTTATTTATAAGCTGAAAAATGATACGACCTGCTACCCAGCTAGTAACACTCAGTCTCAAAGGGTCTCGGTGTCGGAACTTTTTCGCTATGCGTCAAGCGCGGACTTTTTTCCCTTTCCTGTATCTCTTCTGAAAGTAAATTCTTTTAACATTCTTCTGAGGATCGAGTTGCATTATAATTATCTTATTACAGAGATTGTAACATTATTTGCTGTCTATTCCTCTTGAAGAAAATATCAAAATAATTTGAAAGGAATTTAAGCCGTTCTCTAACGCCAAGCAATTTTATACATTCCAAGATTTTTTTCTTGTTAAGAAAAACTGAAAGCTTTTGTCATTTTGAAATTTACAATAAAAGTTTATTGTGCCTGCATCTCTATATAAAATAATCGAGGTGTCGAGGTATTATTCTATATACATACATGTTTACAGATTTGACGATAAATAATAGATAAAAGAGATAAAAATTTCCAATGACTCATATCGTATCGCGAGAATATTGAAATTCTAAAAAGAAAGTATATAATATAAATTATTAGTGATGCTTCTTGTGATATTTGATGAAATAAACGAGTAGCCCGATAATGATGCCCGCGGAAAGGAGCACGATGGCGGTCCAGCAAATCCTGGCGATGCAGCTGCAGCAGCAGTCGCAGCAAGCACAGAAATTACCGCACGAGGACTCGGTTCGTCTTTCCACAAAGATCAAGCGAGGTTCCCCGGGGGGGAGCTGCGGCGGGCAAGAAGTGTCCATGGTGACGAGCGGAGGAGCCGTGGCTGCTTGACGCAGATACTCGTCGCTCATGGGCGCGATGAAGCTTGGGCTCGGATAGACATAGCCCTGGTTGTACCTCGAACTCTGGTAACCGTAATTTGGTACGCCAGATTGAGGCAGCTGCGTGCCGTAGCCCTGGTAGTACGCCATGTACAGCAATTATTTCAAGACTGACTTTTCTCATCGATAATTATATTTTACAAAGCTGCTTATCGCACCTGCAGACTACTATATATACAGATAGCAGTTGATCTGATTACGATTCCTTATTTCTACAAACTCTTATTTCAAAATAATGCATATATATATATATATATAGATAAAACTATACATTTCACTAGCTCTAATAGCCAGATACATAGTTATAATAATTACACGTTCTTTCGCAAACTGTTCTCTCATATCATATCTTCTCACTCCATTTGAGTGAACTGGCGCGCATGGATAGTGATTATATAGAAAAAGAATATACCCAAAGTGTACTGTTATTTCTTACTTACAACTTAACCATCATATAATTGCCACATGGCTTTCCCCTTTGGTTTATACTCTAAACTGAAAAATTTCAATTGCGTCATCTCATGCCAAAATCTCATTTAACTAAAAATTTTAGATCATAATTCTTAGATTAATATTATATTAATACAAGTTGTATTATCCGTGAGAGTTATCGGAATTAGGTGCAATAGAACACATTATTTCATGCAATTTTTCCTTTTTAAAATTCTTGTCCTCACGGCGTACGGAAAGTTCATTTTTCCGTACGCGTATTCGTTCAGAAAGTAGGCAATTCCCGAACTGTGCTCGCGCGGCAATCTCCGCGCGAACGGGAATTGCCTACTTTCCGTCCGTGTAGCGTACTTTCGCGTACTGTTAAAAGTTACTTTTCGAACGGATAAGCGTACGGAAAACGAACATTCCTTATAACTCGTGAGGAAAAAAAGTGTACCATTTTAATCAATTAATTACATTAGCATTACGTCATACAAAACAGTTCGTAAAACAATTACCTGTTTTTATTGTAATAATGTAATGTCAAGTTTCGGCTACACGAAAAAAATAATTAATTACAAATATACAATTATTTTATTACACATTTTTTTTTATTTTAATTTACAAATGTTAGTCTTGCCGGTGTAAATATTTGTTTTCCAAAATAATCGATCATCCTTTATTATCTTTAACAGCAATAATTATTATAATTATTATACATATTAATAATAATTTGTAACGTCAATTACTGTTGTATATAGTAACATTTTTAAATATTTAATCATTTAAAATTCAAGGTAAACTGCATTTTAAATACAAAAATACAAAATTTATTCGCAAATATATATTTGTTTAGATAATTTAAATAATTAATTTGAGATTAGTAGTATTTTGTAGATCAGTATTTGACTAGCTTTGGTGCGGCGTAGCTTTTAAGTTATTTTATTTATTTTCCTGAAAAAAATCTCGAATTAATTATTTATATTAACATATATTTCATTAATATAAAAAATTATTTATCTATATTTATTTAGTTCTAACAGTATACAAAAAGTATATAAACTTATATTTCTTCTTAAAAATCATTCAAGCACTTTCTGCTATAAGTTTCAGTGTCAATGAAATTAATCTTATCATCATTAATCTTATAATCATTTGCAACATTTAACAATTAGCATGTATTTATCGTGCGCGTGTAAAATTATATAACAAATATTACTATTTCGAGTGTAAAAAAATAACTCCAATACAAATATTTGTTTGTTTTATAATAATTTACAGTCGCTTATATCTTCCGCATAGCTTTAGAATACGTTTCTCAGAGTTAATAAGCGTTTAATTTTTATAACGTAGATACTTTAGTGCTTGTTTAGAGGCCGCACATTTTGCAAGTTTCTTTGTTCCTCCGAAGCCATGGAAAAACTTTTTCTGGCCTTTATAATTGATAGTTAATGTAACCATAACGGAATCATTGTTTCCTATATTTATCGATTTTCTGCAAATTTTAATATATAAGAATAAGCTTAATATTTTACATAATTTTCGTTGTAATAAACTTACGAGAACTTTGGATTCGCTCCTTGAGTTTCATATATAACTCTAACTGGTTGTTTGGGAACATTTTTGCTAAAAGAATCTAAAAACAAAAGGATTATTTACGGCGATTCATAAAAATGGTATGATTAAATTTGTAATAATGAAAAGAAGTACTTGTAAAGTCAGTTACCTATTTCCTTATGCATAATGTTGTATATTAACTGCCAAACAATCGACAAATTTTTTCCCGAATCAAGATAAACAGCACCAATGACAGATTCAAAAATATCTCCAAGGACTTTGGGAACGTCAACGTGCTCGGCTATATTGCATTCATTTTCTTCTAGTAGTATCCATAACAACTATCCAATTAGAATATTATTTTAATTTTCTTCCAATTTAACTTAGCATACTGTATATGAATATTTGTTAATAATTACCTCATCATTGACTTCATAATTTCTTTCTTCTTGAAATTTAACAAATCTGTCAACTATATCGAAAATTTTCGGAGCATGAGCTAACAAAGCTGTATGTAAGCCAAGACGAACAGCCAAGCAAGCAAATGTTATATTGTTTACTAATGCAGAGCGTAAATCCGTAAGCTCTCCAGGATTTAGCTTTCCACAAGTTTCATATATATAGGCAGTTAAAAGAAAATCTAAAACAAAGTGAATGCTTTGTTATAAAAAGTAATCGATAATTAAGATACAAGTGCCAACTTACCAAGCGCAGCATCTCCCAAGAACTCTAGTCTTTGATATGAGCCAGTTGCACGATTGGACATGTAAGATGGATGCGTAAAAGCCTTCAGATGGAAAATTTTTTAAGTAAACACGTAGTTAAGTGATTCATCTTCAACAGAAAAAAATAATACAATATTTGTACACTTACTTGTAGCAAAAATGCCCTATTTTTAAACTTGTAACCGAGTTTATTTTCTAAAGCATTTGCCCACGGTATATGTTCATCTATACTTCCATCGCCTACTTTTGGATTATATACTTCAGAGTGGAAAAAATTATAAACATTTAAACTCTTGGGTAATATTTCGAACCACTTCAAGATACCCATAGCACCTTCTATACCTACGTGCTAAAATTATTTGAAAGAAACATTAATTTTTGCAATGGATAATAATAATTAATACAATAAAAATGTAATAATTGATTTAAATATCGCACAAGTAAGTATGTTCCTATTAAAGCTTCGACGCAGTCGGATACGGATTTGTCGGAAACTATTTGCATTCCGGCAAACTGTTCCATTCCTGTCTGCCTCTCTTGACCACTTGGCCAATCATTTAATTTATATTGGATGTCTTCAAGTGTATCGTTAGATAATTTACCGCTAAGCCTTTCTTCTAACGGTATAAAAAATTCATGTAGAACATCTGCCGACGTCTATAATGATGTTTGAATTTTTTAATAACATTTGATAATACGGGTACGTATTTTTTCAGAATTTATGTCACGAACAAACAGTAGGTTACCTCTACTTCTCTTATGACTCTCTGAACTCTACGATCCGCTGCAAATGCAGGAGGGATGAAATTACATTGTGGTGAGAAATCTTCAACTTTCATTCTGCCTGCAATATTTTTTTGCTTCCCACAATAGTACAAATTTAAATTACCCACAATTTTTCCTTTAAGATGCGTTAGAATTCCTTCATTGGCTTCAGGATATGATTGAAATAAAAATAGCGATACAGCGAATTTCAAAAACGAATCGCCTAAAGTCTCCTCGCGTTCGTAATTAAAGGCGTCATCGCTAATTTTTGCAGTTAAGCTCTAAAAAACACATAACCAACAATAAAAATTGAAATTGAATTTGTGTTAAAATATTGAATTGGACAAACATTTTTATACTATACCTGCATTATGTCGGCAGGACTCGGACCATACGGATTAGAAATAGTCAACAGTTTTATAGGTGGTACAGGTACTTTTAATAAATCTTTATAGAAGTTTTTCACGAGATTTTGTTCTTTCTATAAAAAAATTAAACTATATCCTTACTTGAAATAATCGCGAGACACTTTCAATAATTGTATTGAAGACTTACAACTTTTTCTCTATCTGCGTCGGTAACTCCAGCCATGAATTGATAATAATATTCAACATCAATAACCTGGATTTTTTCTGCACACCTGTCAAGATCCGTAGGTTCTTGGTCATGGGTCCAAGAGTAGAGGCTGCATTCTTGGCTAAGTACTAAAATTATAGAATTGATTATTAATCAAATTATTATTCTTTTAAAAGGACATAAAGGTAATTTAAAAGATTGATTTAATTTACTGTCTACTTCTAACGCCGATTCATCTGAAAGATTTATTTCATCTACGTCTTCATCTTCCATTAAAATTGTATCTTCTAAAACATTGTATTTGTCGGTTTCGAAAGCTTGCGCAATTGGTTCTTCAATTTTTAAAGGCTCCCAATTTGATTCTGCCTGTAAGATCTTTAAATTTAAACGTGCTTCTGCTGTAATTTTAATGCGCAAGTCTTCAGCAATAAGTAAATGGGTTATTCTGTGTAAAATTGATGGTAAATTAGTGGCTTTTAACCAATAAACCGAGGGAAAATCGATTCTTTTACACAATTCAGGTACTAAATGTTCTTCAAAATCTTCGGTAAGATTTGCTCTTTTTCTTTTACTTAAGCCCGCTTTGATATTTCTGTAAAATAAAATAAGAATATGACTAGAATTTGTGAATTAAAAAATGCTACTAATATAAACATGTACCCCACCTTGGTTTGATACAATTAATTTTCCTTGATATTGGCTTAACTTCTAACATGGGTTGCTTTTCATTGATGATCCTGATGTCATGTTTGGATTGAAAATAGTGCACATAGGATTCGAAATCAGGTGTAGGAAAACATGAATTTGCTTTTACATATTCACAAACCTGTGTAACAATGTATGTATTTGAAGCTCTATAATTTGCTTTAACAAGTGCAAATTCATACTCAGAATTTTTAACTTCTATTGGCTTGATTGGTTCCATGGATTCTATGCATTTATAACGGCGTACGACTTCCCAATGAATTTGTTCATCTTCATTGACTAAAATAATTTTATATTTTATACAAATCTATCATTGATAAAGCGTATTCATGTAAAACTCACCAGGTACAACCAAAAAACTGTTATCTTCGTTATTTGTATCAAAAATCATGAACCCTTTTACAGTTTCTAAAATCTCATGGAAAATGACCGTATGAAATACTTTAAGTGACTCTATATCAGCTTGTAGTAAGGGTTGCATTTTTTTATTAGTTTTGATATTGATCTGCAAATCTCCAACGTTCATGTATATAGGAAATGATGGGATTCGCGGCATCATTTTTGTTGATAAAATACCATATGTATTACGATTTGATAATAAGTCGTAAAAAACTAAATGTCTGTTATCATTTATAGGTTTTGAATAATTTGGTTTCATTTCAATTATATGCAAAAATAATTCTTCGTTTTCTTTTGGATAGCTTGCATAAAGTGGCGTTGGATACTACAAAAAATTCATGAAACAATTATTTTAAAAGCGTAATTGAAATTGATAAATTGAAATATTAAAAGAATTTTCGTAAATAATAGTAAAGTTACTTCACGATTGTGACTTCGTTTTTTCGAATTGGTTCCTGGGAAACCATTTCCAGTATCGTCTTCATTTTCCATATACGGAAATAAATACTGAGCAGATGTCATACAACTTTCGACTTTTTTAGGTAACAAATCATCATCTAATTCTCCAAGTTGGTGTAACTTGATACATGCTTTTAGAGCAGCTGATCTTTTTGCAACATCGATAGAACCGAATTCATCTCCAACAATGGTTTCTTTTAGAGGCGATATCGGTGGTAATGTTAAGTGTACCTAAAATCAAACTCAACAGTCAGATACAAGCCTTGGCAGTTTAATTTACTTATGTAGCGAAACTGTGCAAAATTAAAGCGTGCCTGAAAATTTAAAGTTGAAAAGGTTTTAATATCTTTTTTAACCCACGCTGGAGTTAGCATAATAAATTTAGATTTCAAAAGATTGGAACAGTATCTGTTTATTAACGACACAGCGGTTTGTTCCGTTACGACACTTGTTCCTTTTTCATGTGTCACTGTGTACGGTATTATTGCATGTTTATACAAATTTATTTCTATTTCATCCTCTGTAGGTTTTAAACGCTTGTCAGTATTACAGTGCAAAGCCTAAAAAATGTTTATTAAAAATTTTATTAGGCAAAGAAGATTTGACGAGGCAAGTAGTACCTGTTGAAGGCACCGCTCTGTAATTTGAAAATTTCTATAACGTCCAATATAATCATGCTCGTCAGATGCTAGTATTATGAAATGACTACTGGGATGTCGAGCTCTTCCTTTACTTTGTACATACGCTCGAAAATCCATTGGTGCATAATATCGAATTACCAATGTGCAGGAAGGAATGTCTACGCCTTCATCAACGACGTCCGTAGCTACGAGACAATTTGTTACACCATTTCGAAATCTGCATTAAAAATATGTAGAATAATAAATTAAAGTTAATTAAAAATTCTAATGTATTTTTTGAAGCAGCGTCGAGAAAGTTTCTTTTATTTATGCTAGGGTAGCGTGCGAGAAGTAGTAGATATACTCATAAATTAGCTGCTTCTTGCGCACTACTCTCACATGACTCGAACTTCTCGAATATAATTTAATTAAAAAAAAAAGTATTTGCAACACGTGCGAACTAGTGATTTTTAACGAGTATGAATACGTCGCCTGAATGTAACAAGCCTACTTCTTGCCGTAGTTGCAGAACACACTATTATTAATAGCTTCATTTTTAATTATTTACTTTATTAATACTGTTTTGTTCCATTTATTTAAAACTAAATTTTCTCTGGCATTTTTGTATGGATTATTATTATATCCAATCATAAAATCTGGTTTCAAAAATTTCAAATCTTTATCCACTGAAGTCAATCTCTAAAAATATTTTGTAATGAAAAGTTATTTCTGTGTATAAAATATTTTTTTAATTTATATTTTATTTTATAGCTTACTTTTAATATCTGGTATAAAACTTTTGCTGTAAATCGCCTTTGAACGAAAATAAGGCAACAAAATTTTTCGTCTGCTTTCAAATTGTTATGAAAATTTTTTAATATTTGAACAAGTTTTATAACTTTTGGAGAAGAAAATCTAAAATATAAAAGAAACTATAGATTTCTATAAAAAATTAAAGAAATTAAATTGATGGTAAGTACTTGGAAAGGAATTCGTCAGTATTTAAAGATCCCATTTGAAGGCTCAGCAACTTTTGAATTTTCATAAGTTGAGTAATTAAAAATTCCAAAACAGCAATATCTACCTAAAATATTTTTTTCTTTTAATTAAATGATAAATGATTAATTATTTATGTTTTACTGTAAAATTATGCATACTTGTTCTTCAGATGATTTTTTTAGATATTCGAACTGAATTAGATGGAGCAGCACGCATTTGCTGCCTCCGTACAACCCCATCTCTGTCAAATGATCGGTAATGTCTTGTAAAATTCTTTTTAATTTCACATTTTTTGAAGTAGGTTTAAAGATATCACTGCTAGCAGGATTTTCCATTTTATTTGGTAAATCTATGTTATCCAGAATTGTTTCGGCATTCTTAATGTTTACATTAATTTCATCAAATATTCTCAATTTTTTTGCAGGTTCATAATATTCCACAAATTCTTTTGGATTTGTTGAATAATCATTAACAAATGATAATGATTTCACTGTAATAATTTTTGCTTGAAATGTCACTTCAAGCTCCTGATAATGTAAATGTAATAAACATTTCTAGAATGTACTCAATAAAAAATTAGATATCTTATTATAAAAATGTACACTTACATTGACAGTTGACTTAATTTTTTCAAACTTGACATTTGCATTAAGCAACGAAGCAGACATTGCCAACACTCTTGGCTGTTGATCTTTAGGACAATTTTCAAATCTTTGCATAATCTGTCTCATTGGATGATCTTTTACTGCTCGATGACATTCATCAAATATTAATAAATTTACTTGACTTAATGACATTATACTGTGTGTCAATAAATTTAAAAATATTTGAGCTGTCATACATAGTACCTAAAACATATTATACTTTAGATTAAATATATTAGTTTTAGAAATTATTTTTAAAGTTTAAATAAATTTGTTGATCTTCACAATCATTGCAAACCTGATTTTCTTCAATTTCTTTCAACCACTGATCGCGAGTCCAATAATCTACTTGCATATCTCCACTGTAACCTTTACAAAGTAAACCAGTGTGTCTATTTAAGAAAGTACTTTGTTGTATCACTAATGCTACAGTATTGACAACAAATATAGTCCTTTTACCACCTTCACTGTAAGGTCTAAAATAGGCAACTTTACAGTAATTATACAAGTTTTTAAGAAGTTGCGATAAAAATATTTTTTAAATAATTGATAAAAATAATTTTGAAATTATAAATTAATAAAAAAATTTTTTTTTACATACCTTTGCACGCTTTGGCTTAATTTTTTAATAAGTAAAACCGCTATATACGTTTTACCAGTTCCAGTTGGTAAATAAATTATACTATTTTGCTTAACAGCTTCTTCATATAATTGAATCTGATAAGGACGAGGTTGAAATTCTTGGGATATTTGTTCTGTTTCCGCCATTTCCATGAATTTTTCAGTAATTATTGCGTTAAGTATTATCGGTTAAAAAATGAAAAATAGCCACTGCAATATGATGCAAGAGGGATCTATCAATTTCAAATTTTGTATTAGTAAGGATATTTTATTTTCTTTCCTAGAAATAAATAACGGTTATCGATTTCCATTAAACCATGCGATACAAAGTTATTAATTTTAATTATGTTACCTAAAATTTGATTGCAAAGTGATGACTGCACTGCACAACGTGTCTTGCGGTACGAATCTCATGGGATTCACTCGATTGCATGCAAGTGATTTTTTTTACTTTTTTGTACGTTATGAGGTTTCGTCTGCATTGATCGAATAGCTCCTTAGATGCTCTTATTGCATTGAAAATGTCGTTTATTGTTTATTAAATAAGGCTACGCCTACATAAGCTTGCAAACTTTGCGCAGAACGAATCCCTTTTTTCCCTAACGAGGGCGAACCTCAAAAATGCTAAAAGTACTAGTTTAGGAATTAGGAGGGGAGAGCTTCGTCACTAACGACGACGACCGTACACCGTACGAGCAATTCTTCCAGGTCGGTCATTGAATCTCATCGAAATATGACGTGGAGCTTTATCAACATTCCCGGTGCAATGTGTTCCTTGTCGCGTTTCCTTGCAGACTCAATGAAAACAGTAAACTTTGATCAGAGCGGTCTGCTGGCAACAGTGATGCCGCTGGAAAAATTGCGTCTAGGGTCCCCAAATTATTTTATTCGGTCATCTGCTCCAAGTTGCAAACTTCAGAGTGAAATAACGTAGGATATAGATATACTTCACCGAATAAAATAATTTGGGGACCCTAGACGCAATTTTTCCAGCGGCATCACTGGTCGTAGACTAACAAAAACAGCAATTATTTGGCGCTGCGCTTCTCTTCTTTTAGGCGGCAGTTCGGACGATTATCCGTTAGGGGGCATTTGGCATAACAGCAGTCGATAACAAAGAAGCAACGTAAACATATATTATAATGTGGTTTTCTATCATGAAAACGCTTATTGGACATTCGATAGTTGTAAATTAAATGTATAATATTCGTTTCACATTCTGTTTTATTCGGAAAAACATACTTGCAAATTAAATTAAAATACGCGTAAAGCACCAGAATAGGTTTATATTAGACACCGTTCACGAGAAACTTACTCTATAATACTTGCTCCGAATTTTAAAATGATTTTACTTTTTATGGTTTAGCTATTTACTTGCTAAAACAGTTAATTTAAGTTAAAAATTTAATAATACTTTACACAATTCTGAATAATAATTTTTTTTCAAATTACGTGCAAATGAAATAACTTAATCTATGAATAGAAAAGATATTAATTTTTTTCTTTTTTTTGTAAAAAATTAAACATGTAACACTTTACTATTTAAGTTACTTATTTAGTTTCTTACGATTCGATAGATATCTTATAGTTATCACAATTTTTTTTGAACCAATCAATATTGAGATTCGATCAAAACAGTAAAATACAATTTTAATTTAAAAGTTTGGAAAACTAAAAAACAATAGTTTTTAATCCTCACTGAATATTATTCTAAACTTACGTTCTCGCATCAATTTTGATTAGCGCCGCGGCTTGAATAAATAAGCGCGCCGAGATCGCGAACAATAATATTTAGAAACGCTGCGAGTTGCAAGTAAAAATGAGTTATTGTTCTTCTATACCTAAGCGATGAATGAATTAAGCTTAATTGCGTTAAGGAGGAAAGGTACGCATAATCATATTAAGCACTGAGAGCGCATCGCTATTCTGTCGAACTTTTAGAAAAGTCGAGACGAGTCGGTTGGCGCAATTCCTGAATTTGGCACTTTTGCGGAATATATTTATATGATAACTGGACTCGTTTTTTTTCTTCTTCAGTATCCCCAATAACACAGGTTGCAATTTTACATAAATTTGATGCAAAACTGCGTCCGTTTTTGCTGTTTGCTGGCATATTGCTGTTATTTTGCTCTATTTTGCTGCACTTGTGTTATTGGGGATGCTTTCTGCGAGGCTTTAAAGTGAGATTCTATACAATTTGTTGGTTCAACACTTGTTGCAGATTCATTCACATAATAAAATTTTCTTCGGTTTTTCGACATAAATTTTTCTTCCAACCAACTGCAAACTCTAAGATTTCTAATTCACATTCGAACGCAAGTTTTCCACGTGAGTTTATCCTTCAGACATACAGTTTCACGCCGACCAAAAAGCTTGTACTCAAGATGGACGAAAAAGACGGCAGACGGCAAACGCTTCTCTCGCTACTGTACATCAAAGCTTGCACGTCTCGACCTCGAGCGATTCTCGAGAAACGGTCGTACAAATAGGAAAGGTCCTCTTGGATTCGCGTTTCGATCGCGTCGTCGACGCCTTGGGGTAAGGCGTCGATTACAGTTAAGAACTGGGTATCGTCGGTCCTTCTGCCGAGCGGCAGAGGAGATACGCCGAGTTTCTGGGATGAGTCGACGCGGAAAGCACTGACTAGGCGACGCTTAATAGTTGGACATTTTTTCGTGAATCAGTCAGCTGAACGTTATGAAACAAGTTTACGTGAAACAAAATTTTCGCTAGAATTAAGTTTAAGAAATATATATTAAAAATAAATAACAATTTACTTCGCAGCGTTACAATAATGCTAGAAATTTTAAAATCAATGGTCGAAACATAATTCTCAATATTTCGTAACGTTCAAACTTTAAAACTCAAACTGATATTCAGAGTACGGGGAGCGTTGAGATGTCCTCCGGGAACCACATCCTCACCCCGCGATGCAGAGAATCAGAAGGAGCTCGACCTCATCTAGGCCAGCATCCGGCAGCAGGTCCGTTCTTAGGTTTCGACGCTCGTGAAGCAGCGTTCAAAGACACTGCTACGAAAGTAGGGATACCCAATATGATTATCGGAAGTAGAAATTGTGCTAGAAAATTATCACTTTTAGAAGATTTGTAAACGATTTCAGGTTTAGTTCAGAACACGAATATTAAGTAAAAAAAGACGTTTGTGAAAAGTTTTTGACACCTCACACCGCCCTTAAAAAGTAAGATTTACTTTTAATTTTAAGCTTAAAAGGTTTTTAATTAAACGTTTCTAAAATTGACGTTTTTTTCGCCCACGCGGTACACTTACGTCCAAAGAGAACAAGAGGCAACAGCAGACGAGTTCTTGGCCGAGACATATGAAAGAAATGTCTATTACATTGGTTGTGTTCGACTACATTTTGGATAATTAAATGATGGTAAACAAATTAAAAATCATTTATTTAAATTTTTTCTGTAAAATTCAAGTTTACCTACACTTTATTTCATCTCTTGTTTACATTTATTTAAGCATACAGAATCTCAAAGTATAATTTTCCATTCGATTCTGCCAAAGACTTAAATTCTAGAGTTTCAAAAAAAATTATCTAAATGTTTCATGATCAATTGAATAGCTTCATATTTGAGTACGTTGGCATTGTACCGGTCTGCTATTTCTAAATATTTTACTCCGTTCACGACATTTAAATTGTTGCACATTATTACTTCACATAAGTCCTTGAGATCATTGATAAAATACTGATCCGCTGCAATTAGAAGATCTTCGATTATTCCTAAAATTGTTTCTTCACTAACGCTGAATTCTCCCGCGTACATAAAATAAAGTAGTTCTTTAAATACTTCGTATTCGATTGTTTCGATTTTCACTTTTTTATCATTAAATTCTTTCCAATTTTCTGAAAACATCTTTTGGAAAACTTCACTGTGAGTAGCTAATATTGCTTTGTGTGCTTTTAATTCTTTTCCATCTATATCGAAAGTGACGTCACTCAATGTATTGTCGGATAACATTTTCTTAAAATTTTCCATTCTTTTTTCAACTACAAAGTTTGGCAATAAAACATCCTGAAAATCGGACACATAAGATTCAGCCAATATTACACATGTGATTGAAAAGTGTGTGCAATATTTCACAAAACCTGTTGCGGTGTCGTTATTACTATTCTCTAGATTTGGCATAGGGTAGGATACCGTCTCTGCTTCGTGATCATTTGGTTTGAATTTTCTCGTTCGCAATGATATATCGTTTTCCTTTTCTTGTCCATTTTCAAATATCAAAAACTGAAATTTTGCTTCAACCGAAAATTGATTTAAACTTAAAAGAGAAACATTTAGGTTTCCACACTTAAGATTAGAAGTTAATTGCCACATCGTTATAAAATTATAATTACAATTCTTTAATCTAAATCCAGGCGAATAATAGATATGTTCCTCCGTCATGTCCATGGCACAATCCCATGTAAATCTTAATGTCATTTCAGAATCTTTGCATGTCTCGCTCATATCTCCATCTGTTTGCATCGACATCGCAAACACCTTAACTGGTTGTATGGATTTGAAGTTACACACGAAATAAGTAATGGCAAAAATGAAAAATCTGCTTATTTTACAGAGCGATGCCGTTACACTACCAGACACATAAACTATCAAGAAGTATTTGGCGCTTCTTTTCTTTTAGGCGGCAGTGCGGACGATTACCCGTTAGAGGGCATTTGGCATAGCAGCAGTCGATAACAAAGAAGCAACGATAAATATATTAATTATAATTAAAATGGTTTTCTGCTCTTACGAAAACGCTCGGATAATTGGAAACTAAGTGTATAGTTTTCGCTTTACGTTCGGTTTTATTCGGAAAAATATTCTTGCAAGTTAAATTAAAATATATATAAAGCACCAATATACGAAAAACTGACCCTCTAATGCTTACTTCGAATTTTAAAATGGTTTTACTTTGAATAGTTTAATTAGCAATTTACTTGTTAAAGAAATTAATTTAAATTCAAATTTTAATAATACATACCTTCTATTAAACAATATTTTTTAAAAAAAGTTTAACAAAAGAATGAATACTATCCAGTTTATTAAATAATTTTGAATAATAATTGTTTTTCAAATTAAGAGCAAATTCAATAATTTAATTTATGAATAGACGACATTAATGTATTTTTTGGCAAACAATTAAAAAATTTAGTACTTAATTAAGCTACCTTATTTAGTTCTTTACGATTCGATTTTATTTAACGAATCAACGTTGGGATTCGATCGATTCGATTCTTATGTGCACAAACCATACCTTGCCAGTTTTTCTACTTACCTGATTAACATCATTTAATAATTAAACATTTAAATTAAGAACTTTAATATTATATTAATTTTTAATTATAATATTTTTCAAAACTAATAAATATTTTGTGCGCCGAGATTGAATAATTCAGAAACACAGAGTTGTAAGTAAAACTAAGTTATTGTTCTACTAAACGATGATTGAATGTTAAAAGGGCTAAGGAGAAAAGGTACGGATAAGCATATATATACATTGAAAGAAATGTCCAGTATATTGGTTGTATTCGATAATTTTTTGGAGAATTAAACAATGGTAAAAAAATTCAAATTATTTATTTAAAATTTTTATGTAAAATAAAATTTTACCGTAATTTTATTTCGTATCTTTTTTACATTTATTTAAAGCACACATGATATCGAAACATAATTTTCCATTAATTTCTTTAAAAGTTTTAAACTCTGGAGTTTCGAGAAATTCATCTGAATGTTTCACGACGAATTGAGTAGCTTCTGATTTGAGTACGTTGGCATTGTACCGGTCGGCTAATCCTAAATATATTAATCCGTTCTTGATATTTAAGTTGTTGCACATTATTACTTCGCATAAATCCTTGAGATCTTTTATAAAATACTGATCCGCAGCAAATAGAAGATTTTCGATTATTCCTAAATTTGGTTTTTCACTAACGCTTAATTCTCCCGCGTATATAAAATAAAGTAGTTCTTTAAATACTTCGTATTCGATTGTTTCGATTTTCACTTTTTTATCATTAAATTCTTTCCAATTTTCTGAAAACATCTTTTGGAAAACTTCACTGTGAGTAGCTAATATTGCTTTGTGTGCTTTTAATTCTTTTCCATCTATATCGAAAGTGACGTCACTCAATGTATTGTCGGATAACATTTTCTTAAAATTTTCCATTCTTTTTTTATTTTCATAATTTGGCAATAGAACTGGCCGATTTGGTAATCGAACAGGCTGAAGATTAGACACATCAGCTTGAGTGAATATTTTACATCTGATTGAAAAGGATATATAATAATTAATTCCTCTACGGCTGGAGTCTAAACGTAAGTATGAAGGTACATGGTAGGATACTCTCTCTGCCCGAAGGTCATTTGATAGGAATTTCCTTACACGAAATTTTTTATCCCTTTGCTTTTCTCTTTCATTAACAAATATCAAAAATTGAAACTTTGCTTTAACTGGAAATTTATTCAAACTTATAAGAGAAATATTTAGCTCTTCATCGTCGTGACGCTTATAAACAGAAGTTAATTGCCACAGCGTTTCAAAATTATTATTCTTTATTCTAAATGCAGGCGAATAATGCACATCTTCCTCAAACAAGTCTATGTAAATATCCCATCTAAATTTACCGTTTCTTGTTGCCGACATCGCAAACCAAACACCTTAATTAGTTGAAAGATTTGAAGTCACACACGAAATGGTACAAATCTGCTTATTTTACAGAGCGATGTTTTTACACTACTAGGCGCATGGGCTGACGAACAAGGAATATTTGGCGCGCTTGCTCTTGATCCTTTCTTTTAGGCGGCAGTGGGGATGAGTACCCGGTCGTTAGAGGGCATTTAGCATATCAGCAGTCGATAACAAAAAAGCAACGGAAACATAGTGGTTTTCTATTTTGGAAAGCTTTTGAACAATGGATAGTTGTAAACTAAATATATAGTGTTCGTTTCATGTTCGATTTATTCAGAAAAATATACTTGCAAATTAAATTACAATACGCGTAAAGCACTAGAATAGGTTAATTGGTATTAAATACCGTTCTCGAGATACATACTCTACTCTAAAACGCTTGCATCGAATTTTAAAATGGTTTAATTACTGTATATATTTTAACTATGTACTTGTTAAAAAAATTCATTTGAATTGATAATTTAATAAAAAGTAGCGTCTATTACAAATTATTTTTTAAACAACATTAAGAAAAGAATGAAAACCATCCAGTTTATTAAACAATTCTGAATAATAATTTTTTTTTTCAAATTAAGTGCAAATTCGATTATTTAATTTATGAATAGAAGAGATATTAATGTACTTTTGGCAAGAAGTTAGAAAATGTAAAACAACTAATTAAGCTACCTTATTTAGTTTCTTACAAATTCGATTTTTTTGGACGAACCAAATGTTGAGATTTGATCAATAATTAAAATATAATTTTCAGCTATAAAGTTTGGAAAATTAAAAAAGAATAGTTTTTGATCCTCATTAGTTATTGTTTGGAGTATTAATGCTATCTATACATGAATAATTTTATTTTTATCACAGTTTCCAAGATAAATTTTTCTATTTGCCTGAATAATATAATTTAATAATTAAAATTTTGAATTAAGAATTTTAATATTAAATCTATTTATAATAATAATATTCTTCAAAACTAAAAAATGTTTTGCAGATTCTTTAGTACACTAAAGCATGCTTTGATGGACTATATAGCCACCTTTAAATATTTCGAAACCTTGTCATAATCAAAGAAACTAAAGGGATGAAATGAAAAACAGTGCAGTGAAAAAGTTTTTAGACAAAATTTATTTCTCAAAAATTATTATTAGTTTATTTTACAATGTGAGAGGTCAGCAAATTAAAGTCTTACAATAAAGATGAGTTCGTCGGGGGCGACTCTTGGACAGGAAAAGCCATCTTAATAACTACCATTAGCAAATCTTGAAACTCTAATAAAACCAAAAACTCAAACTCGCCGTTAAACAAATGCATTGTTACCATCAAGGCTTCAATCACGCCTCGCTCGCGGGTTTAATTTAAAATTATTTAAAATAGCTTTGATAGAAAGTGCATTTAATTTTTTAGATTATAAAATAATTAGATTATAGCCGAAATTAACTTTTTTACAGAGTTTCTCGAAACCGTAGATTATAAGAAATAAAATTGCATATAGTGCAACTATATCCTGCAAACATCACAATCAATTCTTCATAAACAAAATCAGTTTCCCCGAAAAAATGTGCCGTTATCATATGGACGAACTAGAAGCAATTATTGGCACGCTTTTTGAATACACGAAACACGATACACTTACGTATTAGAGAACAACCGGCAACACAGAGTAGTCGACAGATATGAAATAAACGTACATTATATTAATTGTATTCGACTATTTTTTGGATAATTAAATCATTGTAAACAAATTAAAAATTATTTATTTAAATTTTTTCTGTAATGTTTAAGTTTGCCTTCATTTTATTTCGCATCTTTTTTAAATTTATTTAAAGCATACATAATTTTAAAACTTAATTTTCCGTTCGATTCGGCCAAAGTCTTAAATTCTGAAGTGTCAAAAAAATTATCTGAATGTTTTACGATGAATTGAATAGCCTCAGATTTGAGTACGTTTGCATTGTACCGATCTGCTAATTCTAAATATTTTAATCCGTTCTCGATATTTAAATTGTAGCACATTATTATTTCACATAAATCCTTGAGATCATTGATAAAATACTGATCCGCTGCAATTAAAAGATCCTCGATTATTCCTAGAATGGTTTTTTCACTAACGCTGAATTCTCCCGTGTACATAAAATAAAGCAGTTCTTCAAACACTTGATATTCGATTGTTTTGATTTTCACTTTTTTATCAGTAAATTCTTGACAGTTTTCTGAGAACATCTTCTGGAAAACTTCACTATGAGTAGCTAATATTGCTTTGTGTGCTGTCAATTCTTTTTCATTTACATCGAAAGTGACGTCGCTCAATGTGTTGTCAAATAAAATCTTCTTAGAATTTTCCATTCTTTTTTTAACTACAAAGTTTGGCCATAAAACAGACTGAAAATCAGACACATTAGCGAATATTGTACATGTGATTGAAAAGTATATGTAACTATTCTCATAAGGATGGTTCTTGTAGTAACTAATTTCACCTGGACTTATTATTGGATAGGATACTGTTTCTGCCTGCTGATCATTTGATTGGAATTTTCTCATTCGGAATTGTGTATCGTTTTTCTGATCTTCTTCGTCTTCATCACGTTGAACTATCAAAAATTGAAACTTTGCTTCAACCGGAAATTCATTCAAACTTAAAAGAGAAACATTTAAGTTTCCATGCTGAAGATTAGAAGTTAATTGCCACACAGTTATAAAACTGTAATTACAATTGTTTAATGTAAATGCAGGTGAATAATACATATTTTCTTTCTTCACGTCTATGCCAAAATCCCATTGAAATTTTAACGTCATTTCAGAATCTTTGCATGATCCACCATCTATTGTCGTCGACATCGCGAACACTGCTTAATTGGTTGTATGAAATGGATTTAAAGTCACACACGAAATTAGTAATGGCAAAAATCTGCTTATTTTACAGAGTAATGCAGTTACATTACCAGACACATAGACTATCAAGAAGTATTTGGCGCTTCTTTTCTTTTAGGCCGCAGTGCGAACGATTACCCGTTAGAGGGCATTTGGCATAGCGGCAGTCGATAACAAAGAGCAACGTAGAGATATTATAGTGCTCTTATGAAAACACTCGGACATTATATAGACATAAGTTGGAAACAAAATGTATAGTGTTCATTTTGCATTCGGTTTTATTCGGAAAAATATACTTGCAAGTTAAATTAAAATATATATAAAGCACGGGAATAGGTCTATATTAGGCACCGTTCTCGAGAAACTTACTCTAGAATGCTTGCGTAGTTTAAACAATATTTTTTAAATTTCTGTATTTAAACAATATTTTTTAAATAGTTTAAGTAAAGAATAAACACTATCTAGTTTATGAAACAATTCTGAATAATAATTGTTTATCAAATTAAGTGCAAACTCAATTATTTAATTAGTTCCAAGCTAAATTTTTCTAATTGCCTGATTAACACAATTTAATAGATAAATATTTGAATTAAGAATTTCAATATTAAATCCATTTATAATGATAATATTCTTCAAAACTAATAAAATTTTTTTGCAGATTCTTTAGTGCTTTTATGAATTACATAACCACCTTTAAATATTTCGAAATTTTACCTTGATCAGAGAAACTGAAGGGATGAAATGAAAAACAATGAGTGGAAAAGTCTTTCGAAAAATTTATTTCTCAAAAATTGTTATTGGAATATATTTCCCTATTGCAAAGACCTCATAAATCCCGATAAAAAGGAGCAGAAACCTCATAGAACCCGATAAAATTTTATCGTA
>JAWWEO010013925.1:1184-27368 GCA_035582975.1 Ormyrus labotus
TTTCGAGAAAAACCTTTACTGCAGATGTCGCAGTGAAATTTATTTCCTTCGTGGGCAGATTGCTTGTGCCTGATCATAGTCTCATTTCGAGAAAAACCTTTACTGCAGATGTCGCAGTGAAATTTATTTCCTTCGTGGGCAGATTGCTTGTGCCTGATCATGTGATCCTTTCGAGTAAAGCCCTTACCGCAGGCGTCGCAGTAAAATTTATTTCCTCCGTGGGCAGATTTCTTGTGCCTGATTATACCGGCCTTTTGAGCAAAACTTTTACCGCAGACGTCACAATCAAACTTTAGACTCTCGTGCACTTGCCATTTGTGATCAGCCATTGTGTTTTTAGCACACAAGCTCTTTCGCAGATGTCGGAATCAAATTCAAGCTAATAAATGTAGATCAAGATCGAGAGCTGCAAGTGTAATGTAATTTTTAACGTCAGCGCTCTGCGCTATTCTGAATTATTAAATAGAATTCTAAACTTACTGAAAATTTGTTGTTAATTGACAAATATTTTAGGTTCGAAATTCGGCTACAAATTATTTAAAATATATCACTAAAGTAATCAAATGATCACGTCAAAAGTAGTACGTCGACTGTCTGTAATATGAATTTTATTTCGAATTAGAATCTAATTATAATCTTAAACGTTAATAATTTTGAGTCTCCATAAGCAATCAAAACATTTTGTTTACTAACATTATAGCTAGGGTTGAAAGATATGTAAATTTCAATGTAGGTACAATTAATATCTGTAGTCGAGTAGAAGTTTATAATTTTATTTAAAAAAAAATTCGGTATTTCTTGAACCATATTTGAGGAAAACTTCGGGCTCGCTTTAAGCTAGCTTACTGAAATCTACTTTAATATTTGTTCATTTAATTAAAATTTGCTTTTTATTGCGTCAGAGTCTGTGGAAAATCTCTTAGGGTCTTGAAACATTGGGTTAATTTAAAGAAGAAAATAAAGAGGACCCGATTTATTTTGCTTGAAGTTTTCTTCAAAAGGTTAAACGATTCCGCCATATCACAACAAAGCCAGTAATTCACACAGCGCCTATCGGAAAACAGCGCCAGCCGAGGAAAGTCTTGAAATTGCAAGCGTTGCAATCGAAAATCAAACAGTCGTAACAAACTCGGAATCGCTTCTTTGTCTATCGACAAGGAAAATTGAATTTCTATATTTGCTTTCTTCAAGGTTTCTCGATCAGAATAGTATTTTTCATCACAAGTCCGCAAAATGCGATTTTGCGGCCGAGTACAATTACCGGTTGCGCCGGTCCGAGTATCCCGGAGATTGTGCGAGGCCGAAAAATCTCTTGCGGGCCCGTTATGAACATTATTTTTCAGTATAAGTAGCCACGTAATTCGGTTTTGTGTCCTGGTATTGGGGACGCAAAATGGCGTTTTGCGTCTGCAAAACTAGGACGCAAAACCGAATTACGTGGCTACTTATTATATTGAAAAAATAATTTCGTTTTTTCTATTTCTCAAAATAGCGAAATCGTTTTAAATTTGTCTTTCATCGATTTGAACATTGAATAGAACTTAAAGTAATTTTAATTTTTAAATAGTATGAATATTTCTCTAAATTTTCAGAAAGTCCAATCGAAAAAGTCACTCCAAGTCCTCCAACCTTCCTTGAAAAGCAGAGCTATAGCCTAATCTATTACACAAAAAGTAAGTTTGAATAAAATCTTTGGGTTTATTTCTCTCCATTTATAATTACTTGTGTCATAAACAAGTCTGGTTTATATTTTCGAATTAAAATTGAGCCTTTTTACTCTACTTAGAATACGTACGCTTCTGATCTTATTGTTCGAAATTTAGTCGGATTTTAATGATAATTTACTGGGTATAAATGAGAATTAAAACCTGAACAACTACATAATACATTAAAAGATTATCAATTCAATGTATATTTATTAAAATTATGTAAAATAGAATATTTATAAAAATATTATTTTCATTTATGAAATCAAATATTTTTTACCATATTATAATACCAATCTCCTATTCTGTATATACAAATAGTATAAAAAATATTACAATTTTCTTAAGGATCGGTCAAAGAATTTAAAATAAATAAAATCTATAATCATAGATAATCCAAGACATTTTTAAAAATTAAGTAGTTCATTTACAGAAAATACGTGCAACAAAACATTTATCCAACTAAAATTATTAGCGCAATAATTACGTTGCTCAAAACTTAATGTTTCATTGAGCTTAGACTTAACATTATTTCTGTACTTATTTAAATTCTTTGCACGTATTATTCATGTTTTTCAAAAAATTTCTTTTCATTACAAACGTATCACGAACAGCTCTTACCGCAGTCGTCGTCAACAGATATAATCCCTTCATGGGCAAATTGCTTGTGAGAGAAAACATTATTTTTTTTTTGTAAAGCCAATACCACATACGTCGCAGTGAAATTTATTTCTTTCGTGGGCAGATTTTTGGTGAGCTCTCATAGAACTTTTATATATGAAGCCCTTCCCGCAGACGTCGCAATCAAATTTAATGCCTTCATGGGCAGATTTCTTGTGAATGGACAGAGACGCTTTAAAATTAAATTCCTTGCCGCAGACGTCGCAGTTATATCTTATTCCTTCGTGGACAGATTGCACGTGTTCGATCATCTTCTGCTTTCGAGTAAAGTCCTTACCGCAGACGTCGCAGTGAAACTTATTTCCTTCGTGGACCGATTGCTTGTGTATGATGACACTTGGTTTTCGAGTAAAGCCCTTGCCGCATACGTCGCAGTTAAATCTTATTCCTTCGTGGACAGATTGAATGTGCACGATCATGGGATGCTTTCGAGTAAAGCTCTTACCGCAGACGTCGCAGTGAAATTTATTTCCTTCGTGGGCAGATTTCTTGTGAGCTCGCATCGACGTTTCATACATAAAACCCTTACCGCAGACATCACAGTGAAATTTTTTTCCTTCGTGCGCAGATTGCTTGTGTCTGATCATATTCGGCTTTTGAGTAAAACCATTACCGCAGACGTCGCAGTGAAATTTATTTCCTTCGTGGGCAGATTGCTTGTGCCTGATCATATTCGCCTTTTGAGCAAAACCTTTACCGCAGACGTCACAATCAAACTTTAGACTCTCGTGCACTTGCCATTTGTGATCAGTCATTGTGTTTTTAGCACACAAACTCTTTCGCAGATGTCGGAGTCAAATTCAAGCTAATAAATGTAGATCGAGATCGAGAGCTGCAAGTGTAATGTAATTTTTAACGTCAGCGCTCTGCGCTATTCTGGATTATTAAATAGAATTCTAAACTTACTGAAAATTTGTTGTTAATTGACAAATATTTTAGGTTCGAATTTCAGCTATAAATTATTTAAAATATATCATTAAAGTAGTCAAATGATCACGTCAAAAGTAGTACGTCGACTGTCTGTAATATGAATTTTATTTCGAATTAGGATCTAATAATCGTAAACGTTGAGAATTTTCAGTCTTAATAAGCAATCAAAACATTTTGTTTATTACGTTATGTTGTTATATACTAAGCTTAATGTAGGTACAATTAATATTTGTAAAAGTTTATAATTTTATTTTAATAAATATTAGGTATTTCTTGAGTTATATTTGGGAAAACCATCGAGCTCACTTTAAGCTAGGTTACTGAAACCTACTTTGATATTTGTAAATTTAATTGAAAGTTTCTTTTTATTTGGTCAGAGTCTGCTGAAAATCTCAACCAGAGAAAAGAACATTTGTTAAAATTTCTCAAAATTTTGAAAAGATTCTGCGTAGTCTAGCTAAATAAAAAAACTTTTTTTTTAATTTCTGATAATTACGCCGTATCACAACAAGCCCATCAATTCTCACAGCGCCTATTGGAAAACAGCACCGGCCAAAGAAAGCCTTGAAATTACAAGCGTTGCAATCGAATAATCGTAACAAACTCGGAACCGTTTCTTTGTTTACGACAAGAAAAATTGTCTATTTCGATATTTTCTTTCTTCAAGGTTTCTCAATCGGAAAAATAATTTCTTTTTTTTTTTATTTTATTGTAGACTTGCTGTGGCATACGGACATGAATATTAATAAAACGTAAAGAGAGTGATATTATTTAGTTAACTGTGATTTATATTAGCTATTACAAAAGTGTACGTTAAAAAATAACAGTTCAGCCTTTAAAACCCAACAAAAGCCTCGACCAGACCAGCTGACCTTTACACCACACATTTAACAACAAATCCATCGACCGATAATGAATTATTTCTCAAAATAGCGAAGCCTGCATTAAAAAAAAAGGTTTTCCGCTTCGATCGATCGAAAGTCGAGCAGAACAGCAGGGTGCGACCGATACGTTCATGTACTCTGCGATAAAAAAGTCACGCGAGATTTGCATAAGCCGCTAAGCTCCCCCTCAATTGCGAAAGACGATGTTTGACGCGGGGAGAAAAGTTGCTCCGGTATATATCGAGCGTCAAGTGCGCGATTTTTTTTCACCGGAAAATGGGTGAAGACTGTTTGCCTTTGACGCTTTGGCTTTGGATGCGAAGGCTTTGGAAAAGAGGAAGTACTTCAGAATTTTGATCGAGAGTAGTGGAAATGATAATAATAACCAAAGTTGTAGCGTATTTTAGGAGTAGAAACTGTTAACAATTTATTATTCATGAATTTATTATTCGTGATTTATTGAAGTATTTTAACTCAACTACATTTTTATTTTGGTATGAAAATACATACATTAAACATGCAGTTGGATGAACATAAGAAACCTTTTTACTCTGTTTAAAATGCAGAATTTAAAATAATTCTGAAACTCTTACAACACAGCTTTTAATTATTCCTTCAATGAAAGTAAGCTTCCAGGTTCCCTTTTAAAAAATAAAAACATCCTTTTTTAATTGCTACTCCATCGCACTTTTTAATAACCAGCCTCAATCACGCCTCGCACAAAGCCGACAAAAATCCTTTCCAAACAAAGCCCAGCTTCCAACCCTCAATTATTCGAATCAACCGACCCGACGAACCTCGGTAATTTCGAAGATTCCAGCCTTCCAATCCCACCTGTCAATTTTCGGATTTCCAGCGGCGTGCCCTCGGAAGTTCTTATGCACCGCAAATTGAAACGTCCGCGAAGCGGCAATTTCCGCGGGGGCGGAGGGGGAAGATCGCTTGCGCAACCCTGCCATTGTACCGCCGCGCCAGTCGATATGCATCGACGTTAATCGGAAGATCGCGTGGCCCTAAAAATACCGGCCACCTTTCCTTGGCCTTCCGACGAGTCGACTCGCGTTGTCTTAGGCTCCTCTTTAGATTCCGTGGGAAACGGCCTACTGGCACGGAAAGGCGGCGCGAGACTCGGCGTGGACTCGTATTTCTGGGTCGCCGCCTACGCGATCGATATGGATCGGATTCGGTCGTTTTGATACGCCGTGTCTTTGGAATAGTTGGGAAGATTGATTGCCGAGTGCGTTTTGATGGATGTTAATGGGTTCGCGTGTCGATGTTGGACTTTTGAAAGTTAAAAGTGAAACGGAAGCGCTTACGGATGAAAAGATTAAGGCTGAGTGGGCGATTTACTTGCTGCCGAATTGCATTGTAATAAAGTATGATCTTGTAATAAGATCGATCTTATAACGAACAACAGAAAAGTATGTTATCGCAAGGACGTCAAATACACACACACATTATTTGTGCTTTGCAAATTGAGGGAGGAATATAAAAAAAAAAAAAATTAACTCATCAATAACGAATCTAAATTCTGACTTACTTGAAATTCCGTCGCTCACTTCCTCTTGCGATCGCTCGTCGCATCGCGAGCAATTTTTCAGGCACCTCGTGCAGGCCGCCGGATGACTGGACGACTCCGAGAGCAGTACGACCTCGCCCTCGTATCCTTTGTTGGCTATGATTTTTTTCAAACCTGAGGACAGCAATTATTGGAAGTGTGATTTAAATATGCCGAGTATCCGCTGCTAGTTTACGAGGGGAAGGTGAATGAGGTCTTGAAGGAATTGCACTGTTCGAACACAAATTAGACCTGTACGAGGTTGCTTAATGTTGTTCCGCGTGGGAGATTCTTAAGATATGTATTTGGGTTTTTAGATTTGGAATAAAATGTGAAATGTGTTTCGGAAGAATTACTGCTTTACATCAGTGTTGGATTGAATATCGTTGTTCTTAGAAAGTGTGCAATAATCATGTTTCTTTTACTTTTCAAATCAGCACGAACAGTATTCAGCAAACTGTGATCCGAATCAGCCAAAATCAAAGCCGCCAACTCACCGGAATAGTCGTATCTCTGCGGGCCCATCCACCTGAACTTCTCGCTGTCCCGGATGACGTCGCCGAGGTACCCGTAGCTCAGGATGCTGGCGTAGATCCTGAGGAGCTTGCTGTCGTTGTGAACGGAGGAGAGATCGAGCCCGGCCGAGTCGCCGAAGACGATGTGGATGACGGCGGTCTCGACGTCGGTCGTGCCGTGCAGGCTGTAGGCGACGGTGTCGGTGCTGCCGCTGGGCACGACGCCGACCGGCAGACTCGGCTTCGGCAGCAGGACGTTCGGCTCGTTCAGGTCCACCCGCTGGTCCCGAGCCGTTCGGGCGATCAGGGCGTTGAACAGTTCCGCGAAGGTGCCGTCGCCGCCGATGCACACTGCCGCCTGGAGGGTCAAGGGTTGGCGGTGGATTAATTTATTGGTAGCTTATTTATTTATAAATAAATTAGATTATGCGGTTACTCTGGCTTGTTTGAGGGTATTTTTTTTAGCTAAAAATCTGATTTCACATCATTTCATGTCATAGGACAACGAATCACTTAGTTCAATTATTATTCTTACTGTTGGAGTTTTTTACTGAATAATCGAATCGTGGACATGTCTAACATAAGAAACTTTACATTTCATACTAGTATTTGAATAATGTTTATTCTTACAAATCATATTTCTACGAGATAGGTGAATTCTATCGATATAGCGAAGCGCTGCGCAAAAGATCTGCCCCGTGCGAGAAAACGACGTCGACTTATGAATTAATTTTAGAGCATAGGAGCTGGAAGGTTACAGTATAATGGTGGAATTTTTTCAAGGTTCCTGTCAAGCTACTTCGGTTTCTGCTTATTTTACACCTCCAAGCGTATTTGCCTTGATATTTCTCGTACAGGTACTCGGATGTATAGATTCTTTATCGATTGGCGCACTTAACATTTTTTTAAATACAACTCCTTCGATCAATGTATCAATGAAATTCATATTACTGGCGCAGGTAGTATGTTTATAATTATAAAAAAATTTTATTGCACTGCTCCTAGTAATTGTGGAGAGGCCACCTGAATGGAGCTGCCTTGTAAAGAAGGATCTTCGTTAAATGCATGCAAATTTAAATCGCAATCCAGATATAATATTACGTGAAATTCTGAAATCTATTTTTAAATGCTAAATTAGTATTTGATGTACAGTAATATTCTCTCGGAATCCTCACAAAAACCTGAAGATACTTTCAATTTCAGTTGAACATCGTTTATAATTGGCACATAAAAAATTTAACCGCATCTTACCGACTTTACACGAGTCGCAAAGATATTTATAAGCATAAGGTTTCATAATACGTTAGCATTTATTTAAAATTCTAGTCGGTCTTTACTTAGCATCTAACGTTTCTTTGACCTTTAACTTTTTTTAACAATGCACGGCTCTTTAAGTTTATTTTAAAAGCATTACACAAATTATGCATTTATGATGCGGATTATGAAATAATAAATAATGCATAACTCTTATTGATAATTAAATTCCATTAGTAACCATTAAGTTTTAAAAATTAAAATACTTAACTTTCTAAATAAATGCACGTCAAATCCAGCAAACGAATGAACATTTTCACCAAGGAACTCCAAGCTTTCCACTTAAACGGAAATCGCGCCCCTTTTCATACCAAGACTCATAAAACCGGTATGTGAAACGAGAAGCTGCTAATGCACTTCATTATGCAAGTCTGGTGCTCTAACGGCAGTTACAAAATTCCCAAAGTGCAGCAAACGCTAAACACTCAGATTTAAATAGATTTTCGTCACTGAAACTGCGCTCGTTAACTTGTACGGTAATGTTCGCTGCGATGTTTTTTAATGCACGTCTTATTTGCTGATGATTGACGTCACGGAGTGAATTTCGCTGTAGATGCTACCTAACAATCACGCCTCGGATGTACTGATAGGAATTTTTGCGGAGATATTCTTGCGTTTTTGTGTATGTCGGAATATGGTTCCTGGCTTTAGTTAGTTTGCAGGTTGATAACGCTGTTTGACGAGGTGGCTCTTTTTACATACTGTTTGTTTTGGTGGATTATTTAAATATGCTTTCGCAATTTTTCTATTTTTGTACGAGAAGCTAAGAGTAATATTATTCTTACATCTTTACACTGCGTAGACGGCTACTTTATGAAAGGCAAATAATGTTAAACAAGACGTCAAAACAAAAGTTTTCCTCTGAAACTTTTTTATGACCTTTTTTCCTTTAGAGAGAAATTCTGTATGCTGAGAAAAGTGTCATAGATAAAATTTACTACAAGTTAAGTGACAATTGGTCTTTTAGTGGCAGATCTACGAGAGTTTCATACATAGTATTTAGACACGTATCAAAACACAAACAAAAAATGTTTAAATATTATTTCAATATAAATCAACCAGGAAACCAGTACCTCGAAAACTCGCAACTGAAATCTTATAATACACCGCGAACCGGTACGTACGTCACCGCAGCTGCAAAACACGCACGGGCCAATAAATCTTCGCCTCCTTTCGTAATTCCGAATCTATTCCTACTCTTCGCCGAGGCGATCCTTGAGTTTCGCCGGAGTCAACGACCCCGCAAAAAGCCAGCAGCAGCTCTCCCAGCAGTCAGTGACACCAGTCGCGGTCCTGCCGAGGCTTCGAGCATGAAGAGCCTCGCTGAATGTTCGACGGTTGCGCAACGCGGCGCGACCCCGTCTTCCTTTTTCCCGCTGCTATATCGATCTTTTCCGCGACTATTTTCCGGCGGCACGCGGACTATTGTTAGACGCGAAAACGCGAACGGATTGTCGCGAGGAAATCGGGGCCGAGGTTGGGGCGAAGTAGGGCTCGGACCTACTCCGCGCGGTGAAGTTTAATCGGTCGGTGGTCTTTTTGGAACGGTGACTTTGATTCGGAATTGTGGGTTTGAAAGTTTTTGGTTTTAGAGAGCGAGGTTCCGTTGTGAGGATGAGGAAAAAAACTGGTGGATATGTGCTTTGTTGTTTGATTGTTACCAAGGTTTTCTTTGCGAACAAAGAACTGCAGGTAGTAATCAAATTTGAAGAGAGCCTTCTTTTATTTTATATTCTATTATTTGCATAGTCGTATTGTGGAAAAATTATTTCATAGAAATTTTATTATACCGAATATTAGTTATTCTTAAATGCACAATGAAATTTTTGCATAATTCTGAAAAGAATGCTTTATTGCGTGCATTGAAAGACTATTCCTTTATGATATAAGAAAGAATTGTATAAGATTCTAGATCTCATTGTTATACATACTGGCACCAGTTATCTTTTACATATTGCATATAAACTACGAATTATGCTGTATGTTTAAGACAATTTTTTTTTCATGACCGATAGATTTTTTTATTCAACAATAGAAAGAAAATTATTATTCAAATAATACAGCGCCGCATAAATAATCGAGATCGAAATCATATCTTGCGCTAGTATGACTATAACAGTTCTATAGCTTGACTTAAGGCAATTGTATCGCATTTACGGTTTTATACATAAATCATTAATCTAGTGTTTCGAGTAAATGTAAATGTAGATAGTTTATTATAATCTTAATATATAATGTAATATTTATATTAAAATAAAATTATAAAATTAATTTATGATAAATTTAAATAATTAACAAAGAATATGCAAAGAACGTCTAAATAAAGAATTGAATTATTTATTTACAGAACAATCATTGCATTAGTTTTTTTTATCTTACTAAAATTAATTTTTTTTATATAAGCAAAGTTATTAATAAATTTAAAAATTGTAAATAAATGATATTAATTATCAAATTATTAGGGCCCTAGTCAGGGCTTTAATTCCCCCCCTACTACACTGTTTTTTTTCATCCTCTCAGCATCATCCGATATGGTCTAGTGGCTAGGATACCTGGCTTTCACCCAGGAGGCTCGGGTTCGATTCCCGGTATCGGAATTTTTTATTTTTTTTTTTATTTTTTCTACCAGCACACAAAATTATTCAAAAAGCGTACACGCAAAAAGCTCTATAAAAAATTCATTCCCTTTAGAGTAGCGCTAAATTATTCAGGCGTAATTGCATCAATTCCCCAGTCACGCAGCGTGTAAAGTATCGAAAATTGTGTCACTCGGTGGCACGCGACTCCCGAGCTTGCGCGCAAGTCGATACGGTGGGGGGAGCCCAGTCCAGATTCGAACAGCTAACACCGGACAGCTGTGCGAACGGTGCAAATAGATAAGCGAGCAAAGAGAGCACGTGCGTGCTGGACGAGGACGGGAGCAGACGTTCGAGCGGCGGACGTTAGTGGATAGTCATGCGAAGCTGTTGACGAACGCTGCGGAGATAATAGCGACGGATGTTTCTTATGAGCGGAAGTTTTTTCAGGTTTATTATATATAGTTTATGTGATATTTTGGTGCCATTATGTAACGTACGGGAAAAAATTTCTTACAAAATTACAGTTAAATCTCTTATAAAATTTACAATAATTCATTTTTACTTTGATAAAAAATATAGACAAATTCAAAAAAGTGCATAGTTACCGTTAAAATTGCTGTAATTGTAAATTGAACACAAAGTCTTTATTGATCAATTATAAAAAATTTCAAAATATAAAATAGAAGTAATTGGGTCCTTGCATGAAAAATTCCATTAAATCCATAAAAAGTCCGTCAGATAGAATATTGAAAAATAATACTCACGTATTTTTTTTTACTTTAAACTTTTATCATCAAAGATATAACAGATTAAAAATCGCTATGAATGTGACGTTACCAAGGCGTAGTATGTCCATATTCTTTACAACCGTGACGTCATGCGAATTTTCTAAGTGCGATATCTTTGCTAATAAGCATTAAATTGAAAAAAGAAAAAATACATGTGGATTTTTTTTCAATATTCTATCAAATGGACATAATGAAATTAAAAAAAAATTTTCCTGCTAGGACTGAATTGTGTAGAAACATTTTTTTTATTATTTTTTGAATTGTCGAATATTTTAATTTTAATAAATTTTGTAGGATAAACTTATTTATAAAATGTAATTATAAAATCTATTTTTATTCAACAGCATCGGCAAGAACGTACATTCGCTAATTAAATTGACACCCAAAAATTCCGAGGCACTAAACAAATTGTTGTTTTTAACCAAGTAACAATTGCTAAAAGCGAACAGTAAGCAAAAGAGTTAAGGTCGGTAAACAGATTGATTCGCAAAGTGCTAACGATCGAGAGTCGAAGTCAAGGCGCGCCCAAGAGGAGCCACTCGGAATAAAAATGAGTGCTCGACTGCGGAAGTGCCGCTGTTTATTCCACAAATCCGAACGAATGCCGGCGCCGTCACGAGATTTCAGCTCGAGAGCGAAGTTTTTATGGTAATGAGGTGCCTTGTCTTGGAAGAAGAAATCGATGAAAGAGAATCTAAATGTGTGATCTTCAAATATATTTGTATTTTGTGTGAGTAACTTTATTTATAAGAAAGTTGATTTTGTTTAAAAGAATTGATTTTACAGATTAGAACTTATTTGATCACAACTGTTTTTATTAGGAAATAGTACATCAATTGCAATTAAGATACATAATCTTTTAGCATATTTAAAAATATACAAGTTAACAATAATAAACCAAAATAATAAACCTGGACAAATAAGAACTGCCGATTCAATTGGCTTTCATACGAATGCTGCATACACCGTCTCGCATTATAACAACGATTATTCAAAATATTACTAGCTATAAAAATTTTTTAAGGATTTACGATTGCTTCTTATTTCAATAATGTATTTCTAATGTAAATAAAATCTATGCTCAAGTGCACATAGTATTTTACAGAAGAAACGCGATGAATACAAATTGTAAAATTTCTTCCGCCAGCGAAGTATCAAAACCTTGTCACGAATGAATCGCAAATCATGTTCATTACAAACTTTAATTTGTCATTTACGTTTATTACCTAATGTTCTTGCTTTTTATTATCGCTATTAAAAAATTTATTAGTTACAATTTAGAATAATAAAGAAGCAAAACAAAAAGAAGCACAAAACATCATAGTTGCAAACGTTCTTGAACGACACGAGATTCCCATCGATTCGGCGAGCAAAAACTTCTCACTCCAGCGGCGCGAGACGAACTGCCTTCAACTCGACCAGCGAAGGATATTTCGAATTCTGAGGTCAGTAGTCATCGAAGCCTGCACTGGTATTCAACGGTGCGTATACATGCAAGCAGCGTCCGGGTAATTCCATCGTAAGCCGCCGCTATTCCGGATATCTGATTCCAGCAGTCTCGAATTACGTGGGATTTCGGTCATTCGAGCGCGAATTATTGGGATCGCGAGCGAATATTGTGGAATTTCGGTGGAAACGTTTGAAAATTCAGCTCTAATTAGACGGAATTCGATCAGATTGCCGTAATAATGGAAAGTATGCGGGGGGAACATATGAGCGTAAGTTTCCGTCGTGTGAAAATGGTGAGAAGGAAAAACACAGCAGTGGCTCTAAACGTGAAATGGAATGTTTCACTTTGATTAATGCGGCAATGCTGTCATCTTCGGTATGAAGAAGTAAAAAAATAAAAACTGCTTCGAGTTCTATTCAATAACATGTTGACTCTCTGCTTTGATATGTTTATTTGGCAATTGCACTTTAGAGTTTGAAGTATTTACAGCGGTACGTTTGCGAAACGCTCATGGAATATTTCAAATTAATTGCAAACTTAATGGATCATACTTAAATTACTCGAGCACTGAAAATAGTAACAGCTTCAGAAGTAGGTCGCTTAGCTACGTTATGAACTCGGGCCCGAGGAAGCTCTCCTAAAATCAATTAAATTACAGAATTCGCTGTCTGATGCCAATAAAAGTTAGTTTACTGCAAAGAAGTTTCGATCGATGTCAAGAGGTTATTTTCGATCATCATAACTGCTTCTGATGTGTCATTTACTATTTTACTGAAATTTTTTCTTTCTGTTTTTTTTTTTTTTTTTTTTTTCAACAAGATTTTGCATACAAATTAAGATTATATTTTTATTGGTAAAACTTACAATTTCTTAAATTGTTTAATGTAAGTAAGTGCATACATTCATTTTCAATGCTATAAGCCCTATCCAAGCGTTAATCAACAAAAAAAAAAAACCTGAATCTAATTTCCGCTTTAACTTTCCACATAAAACAACTGCAGAACTCAATCGAAAGAAAGTGACTTTCGATTTAATACATTAAACCCGCTGCACAATGTTTCGTCGGAGCGTAGATGCAGGATTTCATGACTCGACGATTTTTGCTCGTTAATTTTTTCACCCCGCCCTTCCGCCACTTTGGCACGTAAGCATTCGAGCTTCGAATTATCCCAGCATGAAGCTCCAATTAAACGTTGATCGAATCACCCGACTTTTCCTCGCTTTACTCTCTTCAAAAACAGCCCGGCTCTCACGCTAATTCAAGACCCCGCGGCGCGCTCGAGCCTAATCTCGCTCTTGGCCGTTTCCGCCGCTCGGAAAAAAAAGGACGGCTCGCAAAAAGCCCCTCGGTACAGTTTCATTGAGCCGCGATGCAAAACGTCCCGGCACTCGCGACTCTTCGGTCGCAAAACTTTCTACGTTATCCAACGTTCGCCTTAACTTTTCTTCGCGGTGGCCGCTCGCCTACGCAACGTTCGTGTATATACACGCCGCTGCATGACGCTCGAGTCTCGGCTGCGTAATAACAGCTGGAATTTTTACGTGGACGTAGCGGAAAAAAGTGCGGCGAAACGCGCGGGATGTGTTTCGAGTTTTTTCGGAGTCTTTTGCGGGAACGGAGATGACGGGATTTCGAGACTGTTTTAAGAAAGTGGATGGGATTTCTTTTTTTCGGCGCGTAATTGCCAGATTTTTGCTTGTACTGCAGTGTATAATAATTTTACGGACTTGCAGAGGCGACTTTAAAAAGTTATGAATACTTTACTTTACTTTCCACAATGTACGTTTGAAGTAGAAATGTCAAGGGCGTAGTAAGTTTGTAAATACTCCCTTGAGAACAAGAAATTACAGATAGATTAATCGAAATGAATTCCAATTTTCCATTCTCGATTCGTAATAAATAAAATTCTTTTCAACGTGCCCAACGAGATTGATGAATGTGCCACCTCTTCTTTATTGTTACGGTGACGTTTCATTGCCCTGATTTATCGAGCTCATCAACAAAACCGTAGAAACGAATATATTCATCCCTCCTATATCTATTTACTGAACCGACCAACTGCAGCTCTCATCCAACTGCAGAAATTTAAAAAAAAAAAAAACAACATTCGCGAACGTTCAACCCATCCTCACTTTAAATAAACGCTTACCTGATAGCTGTCGAGCTCGCTAGTCATGAGCACGTCTCGAATGTGTCCGGCCCGTTCAGTGACGACGACCTTCGCCTCGATGCCGGCGAGGTTCATGAGCGGCTGCACTCGTTTCTCCCAGATCTGCAGGCCCTTCTTCTTGCCGCCGAACGGGTTGACGAAAAGCAGGATTTTTCGCGGACGCTGCGACAGGTCTGCAATGAAAATTGTGGGGCTTAGATTTTCGATGGAAATTTTGGTGGGCGAGATGATTAGTATGCTGATGAACGGTAAGGTTTGTTTTGGAGGAATTGTTAGCAGTCTTTGGAATGTCGGAAAGATTACGGCGTGAAAGTGATTAGATTGTATTAGTTTGATTTATCGAATCGACCATGAAATCATCGATTATTATTGTCTCTGTCCACAATACGACGCTGATTATTATCTTTCCAAATCTTTCACGCAAAATAAAAGTCAACGAACATTGATTGAGCGATCGATTTCTGAGCTTTCTGTCGTCCTTCGAAATTCGCAATATGATCTGCTCTGCGTGGGTTATTATTCGTGACACACTTATGACCCTAAAGTGGCCCCTTTCGGGTTTTAAAGACAAAATTTTCATATTTAAATAACTCATGAATAAAGCATTAACTGATGATTACTCAATATATTGAGGTATATAGTTTTGCAGAAGGTGAACGACAATTCTAAATTCGAAGTGATTCTCTATTTTAATAATAATCGTAGTAAAATACATGGAATGAATGAATATTTAAAAATTTTTTAATATAAAAAAAAACGTCGGGATGCATAATATGCATGTGACCGCAGTCATTTAGTTCTGAATTTAGCTTCCATGACGCAAATTCAGTTTTACCGATTAATTCGTAGGTTTTGCTGGAGACGTGATTAATGATCCCGACAAAAAAGAATTTGAAATAATAAATTACTAAATATATAGAACATCATATTATTAGACCTAACAAAAAGCTTTATATTCTTATAATTGTATTTTTTAGACTGAAAAAGAAGGAAGGAAATGCAGCTCACGTTTTTTAATATATATATACGTAGAAGAAAACGCGTCCGATAAATTTCTTTCAGCGTACTGCGCAGTAAAAATTCAGCAAGTAGTAAAAAGACTGCATCAAGGTAAGCAACTTCGACGAATATATAGAAGAAGGAAAAAGCTAACGTGAATCATATCAATCTAAATCTTCCTGAAGTTTATAAATTATTGATGAAATAAGATAAAGGATTTTGAGAAATATCTCTCTGACAGTTCAATAAGAACGGCTTGTTTTTAAAAACATTTGTTCTTCTTTATAAAATATAGAGAGATACTTGAATGACCTTCAATTTTTCGTTTTCAGATAGAGTGAAAAATGATACTCTTACAGCGAATGGAGATTGGTGTAAGTGTATTAAAAATATACAAGTAAATAAATAACGCTGTAATTAGATAAAATTATTTTCTTACATTATGAATAACTAAATAAATTTTAATAAAACCAAGATTTGTAATTAAAATATTTAATTCTCACGGAACTCTTTTCTAATAATTTATTTAATGCTTGCATACATTGGCGTTAAGTTATTATTCTACTCTGGTAGTTTCGAACAAGTTTATAAATATGTATACGTCACACATTCTACGTGCACTTGAACTTGATAAGGTATAATTATTTGTCTTGGAGAACAGTGTTATTTACATAATTTTATTTCTGCATTTAAAAGTATCAGCCAATTAGTGACTAACAAGTTCATGTTAAAGTTATCTTTCTATTGCTTCTATTTACAAATATCTTACGAAGTCTTCGAATTCTTTTTAACATCTTTATTATTTTTTTTTTTAAATTTAAGTATCTTTATCGTTTACCGCCTTTTTACCAATTTGCATTTCAGCTCACCCATACTAGACGGCCCAAAAAATTGTTCAGTCAATAAACTATTTCCTTTGAAAAATAACTACTTCGACCGGCTAACTCCAAGCGTCTCGCTCAAAAACCAAAAGCACTCACTTGCGAGGTAATTGCGTATAGTCTTGACCCAGGAGGAGACCTGCCTGGGGTCGTCGTGGCTCATGGTGACGCTGTGGTGTCGCCACTTGTTCTTGGGGGCGCGCGCCGCGTAGTGCAGGACGAAGCTCGTCGGCGCGTTGGCCAGGACGTTGGTGCCGACCGGCGAGCTCGGCGACGTCTCCTTCTTCCGGAAGTCATGGTCGTTGTCGCCCGGCTGGTCCGCGTAGGTCGCCATCAGCACGTCCGTCAGCGGCAGCGTCCATCGCGCTGGAACAGAAATGGAGCCTTTGAGTTTTTTTCTTTTTGTTTTGGAGAATTTCTGAGTTAAACAGTAAATTAAACAGTAAGAAAGTATTTTGGCGCGATTTTGGTGATTCTAATGCTAAACAAGAGAACAGGAATGTAATGTTTCACGTCTAATAAAATTAAGTAGTATGACTTACAAATAATTCATAATAAATTATTTATTAACTGGGTAATAATAATTTTTAAAATAGAGTTGATGAAAAATGATATGGTACCAAAGAATTTACTTTTTATACGAATAAATATTGTATCGTTCTACCGCCGACAGTCACAACACAATCATTAATTATAGCAATCATTTCTGATCAATTATTTTTAACTTGCACGCAATCATGGTGAATCTTCTCATTAATTTTTTATAATTTTGTTAAACAATTTGTAACCTTTGTTGTTCCTATTATTGTTTAAAAATCTTGTAACTATAACATTAAACTTCGATTAATATATATTTACAAAATTTTTTATTCAATTAAACCTACGAAGGCGGCGACATTCCCTCTGCTCAACGAAGCAGCGCCCAGAAAAGGCAAAAAAAGCGTGACCAGGATAATTTTTCGGAATGAACTTGAAGCGCCTCCGCTTTGTAATTTAAATAATTGCCGTCCCGAGGCGCAAGGCCAAAGTCGCTGACGCGTTCATTCGCTCCTTGAATTTTTCAGAATCTTTTCACGCGGAGGGGAATGTTTTGATAGCGCCTTTCTGCCGTGCAGAGGTCTAAGTTTTCTTTAAACTTTCGGAATTTTTTTCGGAAGATGAGATGAGCCTACTTTGATAATTAAGATTTATTCTTCTGTGAGAGATTGTATCTTTGAAATCTTTTTTTAAATGAAATGTTTGAGTTATTTGAACCTCGAATCTCTAAATGTTACATTAAAATCTTACAGCTAATAGATGATTCATCGATCACATATTTGAATCTCTTGAGTAAACGTGCATTTAACCGTAAATCTAGAGAAAAAACGTTTGAATTTCGTAATTTCTTTGCTTACTTTCGTACGCATACTCCTACTGAAAAGTCGGCACTATTGAAAAAAAGTGTATGCCCAGAAATACCATGTAACTCTCGGTTCGAAGTTTACTTTTAAAAACGATGTTTACCGTATTACGAATGCATTATATTCCGCGTGTGGAATAAAGCTATTGCCTTTTAAAGGCGCTTTTAGTCGGCGCGATATTTCGCAGTTAAAAAAAAAGCGAGGCGGAATATTTCATGGCACATAAAAGGCGAATACGTGAGCGGAGCACGAATTACATATTTTTCCTTTCAAAGTATTTTAGCCGTTTCGAAGAAAGTCGGCATTTCTTCGTATGAAAATATTCTACTATCTGACAAAAATATGTAAAAGTTAATACTAAAAAATCAACTTTATGTATATATTACTTTATGGTATAATATAAAATATAGTAATAAAAAAAAGTATTTTCTTTACGTAAACTAATTAAATAAATTCATATTTACAGGGAAATCTTCAACCTCAAAGTTATATATCATAATTATTTTCGATTAAAATAAATTTTGATCTGAATAAACGTATCACGTAAAACACAAACGCTCAGCTTCCACTCATTAAAATCCGTACAATTCCACTACATTCACCCAACTCAATCACAGACACAAAAACCCGCGAGCAAAAGCAAACGTACCCGCAGCCGCGCGTCGGATTCGGCGTGCGTCAACGTCGCCGAGAGATAAGCCGCACTTCGTAGTTCTCCTCGGGGAAAAATTTCCATTTTTCGCGCAGCGCACTCGCGAGAGCGGCTTAATGAGGGGAGACCGAGTGTCTAAACACTGTTATTACAATGCGCGCCGACGGCATATTTCGCAATTTCAATTTTTCCGCGAAGTATATAAGCCGAGCCGCGCTTGCGAAAGGCCGGATTAACGGTCGGTGAATACAGGATTCGCGGAGCTGATTAGCGAGGTGTGCGGAATACGTTGCGGGACTTTTTCTAGATTTCTTTTGAGGGGATCGATGGCGCAGGAGGTTATTCGAGTTTTGATTTAGTATAATGAAATGTGTAGAGGATGAAAAGGGATAAGTAGGATGGCAGACTTTTGAAAAAATTCAATTATGAATGAAAGCGATCATTTTATGTAAATAGACTATGAAGAAAGGGGAACTTTTATTTTTGGTCTTGCACGATTTTGATCCTGAATCTTTAATAAACTTTTTACAGCTGCTTTTTAATTTGTAAAATCAGATTCAATTACTGAAAAAACCGGAAAGGTACAATTACAGATTGAAGACACGGTAAGTAGGTCGCTTACAGAAAGTTAATGCACAATCGCGTATCTCGGCACCTCCATATAATTAATCTACGAATCGATGCGTCACGAAGGCACGTTTCACGTTTTTATGCGCCGACGCGATATTATTCCACCGTCGGCCGCCGCCGCCGCCGCATTTTTCCAATCTAATCTCCCGACACGCTATATAATAATGCATTGCGTAATGAAAAAATTGGCAGACCGACCGAGGATGATGTATTATGCAGGTTCTGATAAAACCGCCGGCCAAGGAAGTGACGCGGGAAGTGGTATTGATCCGGTATTTGAGGCTGTTGTGAATGATGTTCATTAATTTAACGCTTATTCAGACGTTTTTTTGCCACTATAAGCATTTTATTTTTTAAATTCAACAATGTAAATAATATCTTTAAAAAGAATTGGTTACTGAAAGTTGAATGAACTTGAATCGACCGAGGTAAAAAATTAATTATCTCCGAAAAGTATTTATTATGATATTAATTAAGTGGTTAATGTTCATCAAAGGCATATTCGATAATAACGTAGTTGCTTTTCCTAATACTCAAAATCTGCGGCGCAAAAATCTACATCGATTATGTCAACACTGTCGCGGAATTCGTAAACATAAACAAGATGCCTTAGGATGTTATACTCGTATTTCGCCGCGACACTTTTCTATAATCGTTCGAGCGACTTTGTTTTCGAACAACCACCGATATCCTATATCTTAGCCGAACGATTAGCAATCAAACAATCACGTTTTCGCACAGATATACACCAGCTAAATGAAAAACTCGTTTCGAACAGCTGCGCGCAAAAACGAAGGAATTTCCGCGCGACAAGTGTGCACCTCCCCCCCGCAGCGGCGAGAGAAAACGGCGAAGGTTCACGCGGTCACGAATCCGCTTTTCCCCGTCCTTCGGGCGCCGCCGCCCTTGAGGATGCTGGTCACGGCCTCTCGGATGCTGCGGAGTCTTATATCTCCGCGCTCTGCTCTCATGGGCTTTTCTGGCCTTGAATCTCGCGCTGCAATGCGGTAACGTCGCGGACGAGGCCCGCCGGAAGAGTTATCGAGGGGAGCGACGGGAATTGGGAAGTGGAGTGTTCTTTTTAGTTATTTTTAGTTTGCCGAGTGAAATTGCGATTTTTTAAGTGAATAACGTTTGGATACTCGGATCGGTGTTTTAAAAAAGTAGCTGATTGCCTTAACTGTTTAATATTACGTAGTAACTAATTAATCAAAAAAATAGGGTAAAAAAATTGCCACTCCCAAACTAAATTTATCATTCAATTTAACGATCAACTTTCCACACAGCCTATACATATCCCAAACCTTCTTTAGGTTGCTTTTTAAAGGCCTACACAATCACGCTTGCACTACACAATATTTACAAAAACGACCTGCAGCCGATCTTAAAACCAAACAAAAACACGCTTCGCCCGTTGCCTAAGCCAGGCAGCATTGCACTCGCGCATTGACACCTACATACGCGCGCGAGACACAAAAGAAAGCCCGACCGTTATCGACCTCGATTCCCGCGCTGCGCCGCCTGGAAAGTAGGGAAAAGCGTCTCTCGTGTGCGTATATACCTGCGTTTACCTCCGAAACTCCCGAAAAAGAAAATATGGAAGACGCGCCGCGCGCTCCGATCCGGGAAAAGGATCGGAAAGCGAAAGTGCCGCGCGACCTCGATATCCGCGCGGCTCGACGTCTCGACAAAGGAAATGCTCGAGTGCACGAACTTGAGGCTTTTTTTTCTCCCGTCGGGGGGGGGGGAGACGGCGGATTAATTGATTCGTGGCGTAAGCGGCCTTCAACCTGCAGCTCGCGGAGAGCTATTCGGCGGCTTGCTTCATAAGGCCTTTATCTACTTGGAGGGCTCCGAGCTCGAGTTGAGTTTTTATGTGCTGATTAATTTGAATGGGATTATTTTGGAAAATTGAGTGTGGGTCGTTTTAAGATTTACTGCGGATATTTTGATGAGTATCTGATGTATTTTCGTGTATTGGGCAATGTTTTTATGCCTTCGATAAATATTTAATTAGATCTGACTGTATTCATAGAAAAAGTAAGTTTTAAAATGTTGATTATACTTTTATTTAATAATTCAATTATCTCTGTTCCTCAATTACTAAAAAATACAGTGCTTCTTACCGCGTTACTTTAATTATTAACAAACAAAAAATTCCAACTACTCCAACGCTCCAAAAAACCCAAGCATCTCTCCAAACCTCTCAATTTCCGTCGGCAAATCATAAAAAAGCCAAGCTCAACTGCAATCGCGACCGCAGCGCAAACGATCGCCGCCTCGAGGACGTTCGCGGCTTTTCTCCGCGAACCGACAAAGAGAGCGCAATGAGAGTCACTCGTCGGAGGTCTATTTCGGTGCGCGGTGGCGAATTCCGAGAGCGGCGCGCGGCGTTAGGTAAAAAGCGCGAGCATGCACACATCCGCTCGCACGTGCGGGAAATGCGCGGCACGTGCGCGACACGTGGCGGCTTTTTGCGACAAGCTCCGGACGGACGTCGCGGAGATTGCCCGAGGGGATTATATACGCGGATCATCCGTTTTTCGACGATTTCGCTTTATTATCTAGCTTTTGAGGAGAGCGGCGGGCGGCGGAGTGAGGGATCGTCCGAAGTTTTTGCGGTACTAACGACCTGTTGGGAAGAACGCTATTGTTCGAAAAATATCTGCGAGAGTAGAGTATTTGTTGGCGAGAAAAAAATTTTCTGAAATCGACAGTACAATAAATTTCTGTCAATGGCCTTGTTATTGCAATTTAGACAAATGTTTTCAGTTCTTCTAATTACATTGGATTTTAATGTCGTTCAATAAATAATAAAACTAAGGTTTTAGTCAAGAATTCGTTTCAGTAGTATTCCTTAACAAAAGCATCCATTTTTCGTAAACCTGCCCGACGAGAACAGGTCCATTTTTTGCCGCCGTCATCCAATACTTTATGCTCGCACAGCTCAGCCAATATACGATAAAATTTTCACTTTTGCACGGAATCACTATATACATCTTACAAGCACTTCGGCTTTACATACCGCCAGTAATTCGCCGACCGACCAAAAAACCCGTCCCGTTCACCAAAAAAAAGGCAGCGCCAACTTTCCCTCGGCTTCGACGAGCGCGCGAGGAAAGGAAAAGCGCTCCCGCACGTGGACAAGCTAGAGCGTTCTGTGTGTGCGTATCTGTGTGCGTCGCAATGCAGGTCGCTCGTGTGCCATAATCTCTGCCTTCTCTCGCCTCATTGTTCCCGCGCGGCGAGTTTCTTTCGCGCGCGAGTCACGCGAGAAAACCGCCGCCCGGCCCTTTTTACGCTGAAGCTGGCCTGGAAAAGACCCTTTTAGCGAGAGCTGCTTTCGAGAAAGATCGATTTACGGGGCGGATGATGGATTTCGCCGGAAATAGCGTTTAGAAGCGTCGAGGGAATGAGATTTTTGTGTGGAGTGGGTTGAGATTCGGAGTGGGCGCCGGAGAAGGCAAGGTGTTTTTTATATATCTTTCGAGTTAGCGGAAATGATCGATAAATGCTTTGATGTGGAGATAATATCGAAATTATATCTGATTAAATCAGTTTTTGTCTTTAGTTCTTATTTGTATATATAGTCAAGATTTACAAATTTTCTATTCACTCGGGAAAGAGAGACTAATCTTTTCTCTCGTATATACTCGCGAGTAATTGGGACCATTTACGAGTTCAAGTTAGTAGTTAAAAATACATTCTCTGAAAACAATTAGGCGTAAGAGCGGAGAGTACATCCAGAGCTAAATACAGAATTGCTTGTGGTTTTCAACTTTTAAATTTCACTGTAGAATATAGAAGCCGTTTGCTTACAATTATTTTCGTCTAAATAGAAAAAGGAGGCTTTAGTCATTAATCAACTATATTTCAAAGTTAAAGGAAAGAAAGTTTTTTACATTGTTATTGCGGAGAAGCGATTTTAAAGTGGCTCATGCGAGTTAATAAAGAGTGACGTTAATCGCGGAAGATATATATTTGAAACTTTTTAATTTTCACCTGCATTGCACTTAGGTGAGCTCGAATTCTAAAAACGACATTCATAAAGTTTACGTTGCCGTAATTTGGTTTAGATAAGATAAGCATTGCAAATAACGATAAGTATACTCAGCTTTTGTCCTTAAAATAATTTTGACCCGCCAATTTCGCATTTCTGCAATTTTTTCGCGTAAGTTTCGTTTCGTATAAAAGTACTGGAAGCATTGTTCGATTCCTCATTGTTGCCCTCGGACAAAAGATGCCTGAATTATCATAATCGTCTTCTTCATATCCACAGTAACTCATGTAACATTCAAATCATCACAAGCAACGCGGAAAAGAAGTCTGTAGGGGATTCGCGCCTCCGCCGACGTGACAAAATTTAATTATACTCTTACGGTACTGGTGAATTTTGCTTACAATCTGACATTATTAATGTTGATTATTGCCAGCGCATAAAACAAGTGAATCGTAAAAAAAAATTAGTTAACAGCATTTTTACGAGTTAACATTTCGGTGAAAAATGAAAAATGACTCATCTATAAAAACCCAGGCATTATAATTTATCATCGAAACATTTAAGCTGACTTTATCGCCTTTCCTGACAGTGAAGATTATTAATTATTGAATTTTAAATATTTCTTGTTATATTTAAATTCACAAAATCCATCGCGTCATCTAAAAAGCGATTTCTTCGGCACTTCCGTCAGACTAGAAAATCTTTGTTTACCTAATTTAAATTTAAAATTAGACGTGTCAAATTCGCTCGAGCATAAAGCAGCTTCTTCACTGTCTATTCTAAATTCTCAATTCTTTCAAGCCCTCAAAATCCGCGATTCGCCCAAAAAAAACTGAGTATCCCTATTATTATATCTTTCGCGAAGACGTTCTTATCTCTCCCGAAAGCAAGCCGGCATTCGCTCGTCCCGTCGTTCTCTACATCCGCCGCAAAACACGCGCACACGCACACAACGCCAGAGGCCCTCGGCGGCCGCGCTCAGCTGTTCGGGTGCAGGCGCACCAAGGATCTATAATCCAAAGTACTCACTGTAGGGCGGCCGCTCGGTCTCCCAGATGAGAGTGCCGCGATGAAAGTAGACGCGGCACCGCTTCTTGCGTATGACGAAGGTGCTGAGCAGCACCGTACGGTACGAGGGGTCCTCCTCGTTCTCCAGCATCCTCACTTACTCTCAGCCACCATTTGCAGCAGCAGCAGCAGCCAGCACGAGTCTTCCGCGCCGCGCGACACGACTCTCCTCATCGATCGCCCGCCGAGAGGCTTGGTAGTCGCGACCAGACTGACGCGAACAACCAACGCGCAAGCCCCTGAGCCGCCGAGTCGCCAGGAGAGAGAACGCGAGGAGGAGTAGGAGGAGGGGGAGGCACAGCGCGGAAGAGGATCGCTTGTACCTGCCGCCCGGAGTAACGGGTTGACTGACACCTGCGACGGAACTATTACGAGCGAACGGGGAAAGGAGAATTTTTTTTTTTTTTCTTAATTTCGCGACGGCGCTCGAATTTTTTTTTGTTTGTTTATTTAGTCGCGTTAAGTTGTTGTTGGGAGGCTTTTGGGAGAATTTTATTATTTTATTATTATTTTATTTAATTTTAAGCCACTTCTATTTCAATCCATTAAAATAGCTTCCTTTTAAAAATTTTGAAATTCTAGACCTGGATTCTAAAATTTCAACTCTTTTTATGTCGAAAACGTTTCCGGACTTTTTTGCAGACGCTTTACGGCGAAGCAATCTAGTACAATGAAAGGAAAGAGAAGCTAGTTCGATGATAGTAAATTGATCTATTTTTTTATATAAAATTATAAGTCATATAATTGATAAGATTTATAATTATAAGAGAAAAATCTAAAACTAGTTGTGAAATGCTAAGTAGTAGTTGCTAAAAACGTGAGGCAAACATTAGTGAAGTAATATTTATCCAGTGTAGTAAGTATTTCGATATGTATACCGAGTTTTTATTTATGCAATTTTTTTACTGGAATCATAAAGAATTTCACAAAAAATTTAAGCGAATTACGAACAAAATTAAGTTAAAGTTAAAGTATAAACTTATGCGTTATATGAAGAGGTGAAGTAAGTACATGCCTACTACTTATAATCGTTCCTTGGTACGTGGACTAAAATGAATTACTTTATATTTCAGAAAAGTCATTTTAAGTAAATATGACGAAATTACTTTTTTTTAATATAACGTGCTATAATCTGTAAATTTAAAAAAAAAAAAAAACAATACGTTGAAGTTCGAATTTAAAAGTAAAGTTACGAGAAATGCCAATATATATATATTTTGTCATAACATAGTGTTATAAATTTTTTTATATACTACTATCAGAAATTAAATTATTTATACAGCTTACTCGATAATAGAGATTCCTGCATCATTTTCCATTGATGAAATTCACAAATGTTGCAGAGTGATTCATGATGAGAAATCTTCCAGTAATGTACAAAAGGTTGGCTATTGTCAATTTTCAAGATAAGCAATTTGATTGTTCCTTAATTCAACATTTGTTTTGTGCGTGGAACGCAGTCAAATTCTAAGAATTCCATCTAATCATGCGGCAAGAACAACAGCGATCACGTTTTCTGCATCGCCGTCATTATTGAAAATTTAAAAAAATAAAGAAAAATCAACCAAGAGCTTTTCAAATAAACTAAAACACTATTGCAAATAAAAGCGATTTATAATTGCCTTAAATTTATACTCATTTCAGGATACATGTCACAGTCAATATTCTTTGATTCTAATTTTTCACCTAAAAATAATTATTTTAATGAATGAAAGGAAATACGTGAATAGTGTTAAGTGGACAATAAATATTATCTTATCTTATTTAGGAATCCAACAAATTAATTAAGAAATATATACAATATTGTTCCAATTTTTGCAGAGAAAAATGTATGATAAGATTAATATTATTAAGTACTTCATATGCCTATTTTATTTCCAATATAAAAATTTAAGAATGAATCTTTTGTTTGATTTGTATTTAATTTAATGATTTTATTTAAATTTCCAAAGTATAATATTTCACATAGACGTTTATT
>JAWWEO010013976.1:0-27308 GCA_035582975.1 Ormyrus labotus
GCTCGACTCTCGGGCGCTCGAACAAAGAATATACTATTTATTAATATTTTGAACTTGTGTTCAAAAGAGAGCTCTGGATCGCGTAGCTCCGGACTAGCTTTTCGTAACATTAGGTAACTTGCAGAAAGTCTGCAACGTTACAAAATAAAAGTATTAAAAATGGCCAGGAAAGTATAAAATAGCTATTAGTCAATAAGGTATAAAATATCTAGCGATGAAACGCTTTTTCGGATCATTTTCCCATCGTTTTACTAGATTGAACATAACCTAGAAATATTCAAGACAAGTTACATTTCCTTTCTCAGTTATATAATACAATATACAAAAGATTTTAAATGGTAATAAGAATCATAAACGAAGTATCCCTTCTTAAAAAAGTGATGAGCGGCCATGTTAAAGCACTTAAAGGCTTGATTTGATTGGTCATTATAGTTCGAATGTCAGATTTATGAATTCTTTCAATTTTTAAAACCGAATATTGATTTTTAGATATAAAAAAATATATAACTAAATCTTAATAATTTTTACAATGCTGCATAATGAAAAATATTCGAATAAATTTTGAATTCATAACCTCAAAATTGAAAATTGAATTTTCTACATGACAGTAATGAATTATAGATAAATGAAATTTCAAAAAATATGTTTAAAATTCGCATAAGAAATAAATTTATAATATTTGCAATAAAATTGAATGTCGCTTGTTTATTTAAAATACTGCTTTGGTAAAATTTTAAAGAAAACGTAAATTTCTTTCCTCTTTTCTGTCTCTCTCGCTCACGACCAGAATAGCGAGCAAGTTTTTGGGCATTTCTGAGGTAAGAAAAATAGCTAAAAATACCTACCGTAACATAATACCTAGCGTTCCCCGGTAAGCTCCGCCGAAGGCGTTACTTTCCCTTATTTTCCCCTTCGGGGAAAAAAGACTTCCCGAAAGGAGAAAAAAACTATCACAAAAAAGCCCCGGTAAACCTCACCGAAACGGGTAAACAACGCCGAAGGCGAGGTTTACCGGGGTCTTTTTTCCCGCCAAGGATGAACTGGTTTCCTCTTCGGGGAAAAAAGCTGTCCCACTTGTCAGGGGCAAAAAGTGAGTTTTTCGGTCGGGTGTGGAATAATAGTACATTATGTAACAAGTGGCAAAAGTAGAAGATTTTTTCCGCGGGTGAGTTTACTGCCCAAACGAGAATATTTTTCGCGAGGGTGCGTTTCATCATCCGAGGGAAAAAATATTCTCGTAAGGGCAGTATAATCACCCAAGGGAAAAATCTACTTTTGCCTCGTGTTACATACAGTATTTTATAATCAACGGACTAAATTCAGAGGAAAATAATTTCCGTATAAAAGGACTCTTTTTCTAAGTGTAGAAAAAAGCTGCAAGCTACCGCAACACGGGACCTGCATCAGCAGATCGCAGAAAAAGTATCCGGTCTGTCAGTCCGCTTGTCCACCTACGCCGGCGAAGCGTGGAAAAAACATGCGTCGACATTATTGCAGTGAAGTTGGCCTATCGTTCTCCGCATACGCATATATATATATATAAACGGGCAGTCACGTGTCGGAGTACATAAATATGTCAGTTGTAGGATCCCGCGATAGATCAACCGTATCGGCAGTCTGCAGAGAGTCCCGCGCCTCTCGCCCCTCCTCCCAGCTTCCGGTTTTACCTCGCCACCCGCTATTGCTATCTCGAGCGCAGTCGATTTTATAGTTGCTTCCGCGCTGCAGCCGGCGTTCCCTCGACTTTTTTTTTCAAGCCCTTCTGAGGTACTTGTAAGTTTATTGGGGCTTATTGAATTTTACGAGGGAGACGAAGTGACGGATCAACGCATTTCGAGGGGTGAACAAAAAATCTAAAAATGACTAAATATATTGCGCGATAGAAATCGAGGTCTTGTTACGGGTGCTTTTTAATCGTTTATTAGTTTTTGCGGGACTCGAAAGAAATGAAATCTAAGTCGAATAAGACTAACTGAGGAGTAACTGTGATTTTCGTACAAATTTTTAAATCTTTTATGAAGTGTCATCCTTAAATTAAGAAAAGTTGGAGTTAACTGCAGAATTTTTCCTATAACTGTAAAGTTATGTTATTAAAATGTTATCGATTTGCATTTACTCTAAAAGTATTACTGTAATAATAATAACATTTATCAGAAGCTGGCCATAAATTCAAATTCTGAAAAACGTAGAAAAGATTATTTTTCTACATTAAACTTCGGATTCCAGCGGAATTCCAGCATTCCCAAACAACTTTCACGCCAATAAAAATCCCTATAAAGCATTTTTTATCACGCCGACTGCGGTCGCTTCCGCTTACAAAAAAATCCTCAAGATCTACCGGTATAATAACCTCTCATCCGTCAAATAAAAAAAAATCCCATTCGAGCGAAAAAATATGTCCCCCACTCCCGCGCCCTTTGCGTCAGCGCGAGTTACGTCGCGTCTATCGCGAGGCCGCTGTGATTTACGTCTTCTATTTTCCGAGCGAGAGAGAAAGGGAGAAAGTCAACTGCACGCCGAAGCCTCTTTTTCGTCCTCTGGAGAGGGAGACGAGCGGGATGTTATTTATGCGTAAAATTTACGCGGAAATTAGGAGCTTCCTATTCCGAGCGTGACGTCGTTCGGATGGTACCCTGGGAAAGGGTTAATGGGCTTGGCGAGGATGAACTGGTTGCCGCGAGATTCATGCCCTGCGAAATCGTTAATTTTCGTCCTGGAGCCCCGTGTTAATTGAGCGCCGCTCCCTTTTTCTTGAATTACGGCCCCATTTTTAAAAGCCAGCGTGCTTCGGTAACTTTGGAGATAAAGATCGGCAATGATTTTCTGCTTCTCGTTCCGATTCTTGGGAAAATCAATAAAAACGCACGACGACAGCGAAATGCAATACCGAAGCGAAGCAACGGCATTGGGGTGAACGGTATAAAACGAAGAGTGCTTCGCGGATTACTTAAGCCAACGTGCGCTTTGTCCCCTCAATCCCACTTTTAACTTTGGAGCTTTATTCCCTCTCACTTTTCGTGCGAGAGCCGCAGTTCACCGTATATACACGGGAAGGTAGCAGCGGCGGAGAGTGAACGACTTTTATATAGGCTAACTTGTGTATGCGCCTGTTTAGCGCCGGGCTTTTTTTCAGCTCGCTTTCCCTCCGCGTCCTTTCTTTATGCCGGCTATTTGACGTGTAGCCCGCCGTAATGCTCACTTTCTCTTTATTGTTACGACTGCTTTTTTCAATTAAGCAGTTAACGTTCCGCCCGGTCTTTACCGTGCTTTTTATAGCCACCCGTCGCCGTTAATTGCGGCATGCAAAGAGGAAGATAAAATTCTCGAAGAGTTTTGCAACGCGAGGAAAATAAGTATATAAGCGTGCCTGCTCTGCATTTCGTGCTCGAAAAGTTTTATTTCACTTTCTGGCTATTGATTTTGACGCTTTGTAGCTGTCGCAGTCCATTACACTGCCCGAGAATAATTCGTTTTACATCCTCAAATATTATTCAGTTAAGAGAGAGACATAATGCCCGTTACTGATTTAACAACGAGAGAACTTTAAATTCACTGCAGGCTGACTTTAAAATAACTATGCAGTTCGCTCACTTTCTGCACATCGTCTGCTTTGCGAAGTTTCAATGAGCCGTAAGTAGAAAAAGTCTCGCTACCGTCAGCCGTTAGAGAAAGAGTTGCTGAACATTACTTACCATACTTGAAGAAAGTTGCCTCGTCGTGAAAAATTCCCTCGGATTTTCATTGTCGTAACATAATATTTTGATAATCCTACATTTTTCACGACACCTATATAGCGTAAAAGTGCTAGATTTTTTTTTCTAAAATGAATCGTAAAAGAGTTGTATTATGTTTCTCGCTAAGGTCACTTCTTTCGTGAAAGTATTTTTTAATTGAATTAATAGTAGTATTAAATTATAACAAGTAAAAAATAACTAATTAAAACTTTTCGAAATTCCAGCAGATTTTATATATATAAATCCAGTAGGGGAAAATTTTGAAAATTTATCAAATTACGCTTTAGCAGAACTAATTTATTTCCAATTAACTTTCAAAAAGGAACTTTCAGAATATTCTCTCTACAAATGCAAATTTTGCTGAATAAACAACCTTTAAAGGTACACGCGGCTTCCAAATAACCAACGGACTGCACACAAAACAAAAACAGCAAAAAAAAAAGAAAAGAAAAACGGACCCTCACAGGAACAAACGGAGCAAAGAAAATGCGGAAAATCCGATTGCGCGTCGGTCCGTAAAGGGAAATCCATCGGCATCGGCGACGTCCCGCGCTCGCGCTAATGCAAGTATCAGGTACCTTGGGACCTTGCTCTAATCCTCTGTGAAAAGTAGCAGGTACTCGGGCCGGCACTGCTCTATTATCCCCTCTGCTGGAGGCCGGAAGTTGTATAGCGAGCGGATAAACCGAAACGGCGTGTGCGGTCGAATGGAAATTCAGCCGGCGTGTGACGGAAGCTGCTCCCTCCCTCCCTCGATCCTTCGACCTTCTCGATCAGTCTTTCCCAGGCTGCACTTACGTACGTGTGCGGGTTTCCGGGTGTGCGTGCACTTTATTACTTCGGATTGGGTAACGTTTGAAATTCAATTATTCGAGAGGGCGCCGGAAAAGTGCGCGCGGCTCGTTGCTGTTTTTCATGATTTCCTGGGCGTATGCCGGCATTATTGAAGGAAAAGGAAAAGGGAATTAAGTTCGTTGAATTTCGATATAGAAAATCGATCGGGAAGTAATTGAATTGTTTGCCGAGATAGAGTTATTTTTTTTGCTTTATGATTTTTCGCTCGATTCCGTTTGCCTGGGGAAAATGTCGCCCTCCGTTGAAAATTATCAGTAAGTCGTTCAGTCTTTTTTTTTATTGTTTCCTTCGCGTATTTCTTTGATATACGATTGTATTTGTTGTAAACGTTTCTAAAAAATAAAAGAACAATATTATATAGAATATATATGTTATAGAAGAATGTCATTAAATTGTTAAAAAAAACGACACTTTAATTAAAAAATGTGTTGAAGCCTACCTATATTTAATTTTGTTGAATTTAAAGTACAGCCATGTTCAAATAAAGCCTTTAAATGAAAGAATACATAAACCATAAATATTTAAACCAGTATTTGAATGAGTAAATACCGTTTACATTGGATTTAAATTCAAGTGAGGAACTCTTATAATATAGTTTACAAGAATTCTTAAATAGGTAGACTTCATTAAAAAATTTAGTTCGATCTGAGCTAAATATTTAAAAACATGTACAGAAAATGAAGGATAATAAATTAGCAATTTTCTGGAATAATACGGAAAAACGTTCAAGTCGATAATTATTTATGAAAAAGGTTAATGGAAACTAAATCGTCTATAAATTTCACATCAAATCGTTTTTCAGTATTTGGCCAGTCAACGAGCTTAAAACGAATCAACTGAACTGACTCCAAAACATTGTTTTCTGCCAAAAGAGATTATGTCCGGTTTTTATTGATAGTTAATGATACGAATCTTCGTAGCGCAATCAAAATTGATTTTGATTTAATGATTCGAATTATTAACTCTAAACTAATGATGCTTATTATATCTATAACTTTTACTTCCTCGATAAAATTTATACAAAAAACACGCTTAATCCGATCAATAAATTATTTTTCAGCACCCCATCACTAATACATTTTCCACTTTCCTTTGTTAAAACAAAAACTCTTAATCGTTTAACGCTCAAGAAAGCAGCCGATTTTCAAACATCACTCAACACACAAAAAGAAAGCCCCGCAGCACCAACAGGAATTCAAATCTTATCAAGTCGAGAAGAACCACTCGAAATCCAAACAATACCGCGAACTACAATAGTCCGACGCCGGGCGTGAAATCCTTGGTTCCCCCCCCCCCCTCTGCCTCCGTTCCAATTCAATCAGCCGTTCAATTCAGGCGCGCCAACAAATATGACGCGCGACACTTATACGTACCTATATATACATCGACGTCCGGCTTAATCGAAACAAATTGCGGCGGCGGCGCGACGTCGCCTCGAAAATTCATTATAAGCTAATCAATCAATTCCGCATGCAATTTGGCCCCGCGATAGGCTTGACTTCTCTTTTACGTCTCGGGCATTTACCGCCCGTCGCGCGATAACGAGGCCCCCGTTGTATACCAGAGACGTGCGAGAGCGAGAGGGAGATAACGGCGCGACGGTCGAGCGATCATTTGGCAGCGACGCGCCGCTCGAGTAATTAGCCACCTGCTACGGGTTTTATGCGCCTCGTCGAGCCTCGTTTCTCTCCCCGTCTTTTCTCCCGGGGCTTTTGTTTTTCTCAGCTTTTTCGACAAGGATTGGGGAGCTGAAACTATCGATTGATTAGACGCGGGGCACGCGAGAAATAAATAAAGTCGTCCGGCCCGTATGCTATACTGTCCCCGTGCACAGTTTCATCTGCTAAATACGAATATGACCTTATTTTTCATCCTCGGAAGATAATAATGATATTGGTACAACTCAAAGGGTAATTTAAAGCTCGCGGCAGGTACTGTATAATGTCCTGGTCCAAATCACTAACGGGTTCTTTATATGCTTTACGTGTAGCCTGTGGGTCAAACCTCTTTTTATTTTTTGCGTGCTTGTGTTATAAACTTCGCGTGATTAGACGCGTTTGTGCCGCGTGGCCGGTTTCCGACGCGCACATCAGTTCGTGACTGTAAAAAATACTTGTGAGTTTCTAAAAAAGAGAGTCGTAAGCTATTTGCTACATTTTTTCGGAGAATTTGTCTTTCTGTCAGGAGTATTTCAATGGTCGCGCTCAGAAATCTCATCTGCTCTTCCTGCTGGAGAGTTTTTCGTGCATTTTTACTACTAGAGATTGCTCGCGAAATTTTCTGCTGATTAGTTTATTGTTTTATTAAAAATCGAACTTTGCTTTTTACAAAGTATATTGATTATTTTCTCTTCGCTCTTACCTATATATTTTATATTTTATAACAATTTTGTTTTTTAAATTTTAGTTTCTAAAATCTACTTGGACTAATCCAGCACTAGACTTTAATGGTCATGCTTGAAGAATTTTTGGTTTAATTAAATTTAATATTTCCACTTTATGACCCAAAAATGATACTTTCAGACATACTAGTGATAAAAATTAATTATTTTTAGCTTTTACGCTAGATTTTTAAATTAGTTTTTCAAAAAGGTCATATAAAAGAGTAAATAATAAAATATGATATAAAACAAAGTCGGTTTGCATGTATGAAACTAAACGACTACTGTTACACTTCAAAGTACGTATATATAACTAGCGCGCACACTGACAAAAATAACCTTCTCTTTAAACAGGCAACACGCCGGGCTAAATTTACCAGGTACATATGTGTACCCACAATTTCTAACTAGCGTACCTATACGTATATACTTATACGTGCCACGATAACGGGCCTCGAACCGCTAATCCGTAAAATAAAGTACTCGTCTGCACGCCAAAAAGAATAGGTGATAAAAAAAACGAGAGAAGCGAGAGAGAAAGCGAGAGGAAGAAGGCGGCCGCGACGTTGGCGAAGGGATGTAGAGATTAAAGCGCTCGATATTTCCTCATCACGGTGTCCTTGTCCCTTCCCTCTCACTCCAGCGTCCAGTATAAAAGCCAGGAGAGCTCGGCTGGAATTACTCGAAAGTGTTAGAGGCACTTTTCCGCTCTCCCGAAACTTTCGCCGGAAACAAAGAGAAATGTTTGGCCGAGGAGAGGGAGAGAGAGAGAGAGAGGGGCGGAGAGAGGGTAGTTGCGCAGATCGGCAGCGTCTAACTTTTGTTCCTCGGTGTACAGCTGGAATTTTTCTTTGTTTTTTGCTGCCACTCTCCCTCCCTTGTTTCGTGACGGGTAGTTTCCTAGAAAATCGCTCGCAGGAGCAGAGACGACACGTCGTAAATACCGAGGCGGGATTTTGATGCGCCGATCCGCGCGGAAACTCCTGCAGGTCCTCGAACGCCAGCACGCTGGGAAAATTCCCTCGATGATTTGTTTTTTTTTTTTTTGTTTTTTTTTACGCTGGCCTCGCGATTTTTTGGATTTCGACGGTTTACCGGCGCTGTTATCGGCAGTCAGAGCTTTCTTTTGTGTGGCTGGATTGCGGTGAGATATTTTCAGAAATCAGGTATTTTTGGGTTATCGTTAAAAGTACGAAAGCTGACTAAATTTACGAGTGAAGAAAATTACAAATCGGATTTTATTGCCAAATTTGAGTTTCTAATTTATCACATGTAAATATTTAAAAGAATGGATGAGATATTAAATGATAACGTATTAAATTATTTAAAAAAAACTATTATTGATTAATTTACGAAATCTTTTCCCATTAAAAGCAAATTGTAATTTACCAATGTACTACAATGTAATACAAATGTACCAAAGCAGATAATTTAATCTTCTTATGTATAATACATAAATATATCTAGTCGTTTCTAAATACATTTTTCTAAAAATTTCCCTATTTAAAGAATATCAGTGAACGTTTTTCTCAACAACAGTTTTTCACTGTTTTTCCAGCCTCAAATCGAATTGATCACAATTTACTTTACGCCGTGAAAATAGAAAAAAAAGAGCGAAGAAAAATTTCAGCGAATAAAACAGAGTGCTCGTAAATTTATTTTCCTTTCGCAACCTCAGTTTTCGTGTAATATAATGTGGGAAAATTTTTGTTGCGTATCGCCGAGGGTTTTATTGCATAACGGAACGAAATAAATATTCCCGAGGAGAAGGAGGAACGAGGGGAAAACTGAGGCCTCGACGGCGACAACGTCAGCGACGGTTTGCTGATGGAAGAGTCGAGCTCGTTAACTGCCTATGCCGCTACGTAGACCGATAATAAACGTCTGAAAAGTTGCTCTAATATGATTTACGCTCCGGCAATCTGCCCTGCTTCTGATCGGTGCTGATATTAAGAGCCTCGTAAAAAGTATTATTTATTCAATAATAAAAGAAGGAAAGCGGAATCCGTATGCGGACTTTAGAATTTTTTCATCGTTGCCTTATATCTTTATGCCTTTATTTTTTATAGCTTTGAAATGTTGATATCAGTATCTGGGAAAAATTTATTGTTTTGTTACTTCTTAAAAAAGTACATTTAAGCTGTGAAAAATATATGTAGAGTATTCTTATTGATGCAATGGGCTTCTTTCTACAAAACTTGCAAAAAAAATTTTTTAAATATTATACCACAGATCATTAAAGATTAAGAAATCAAAACGTCATAAAATTGCGATTTTGCATTGCTTATGAACTACTTTCTCATTTATATAGTTTTATTAGACGTGATATACGAACGTTTCACTTTAAATGTCAAAGATTAAGCTTTTATAACTTCCGCCTTCGAAAAGTCAAGAACTCAAACCCTAAATTTATCAAAGGAGCTCGACGCGCATTATCGAATTCAATTTTTCATATTTCCATCGACAAAAAACTCGGCTTCGTAGCACGGCCTTGAAAATAACCGATCGCACGTGAAAGTCTCTCCGCTCCGTTTTAGGAAAAACTCTGACCTTATTTAATCAAATCGCCGTGATTATTTCCGCAACGTCAACGTAAAGGAAATTCGGTGGAAGTATTCGTCCGCGGAAACTTATATATATGTATATATATATATATATATACACATTATTTCTCGGTCGACCTTCTCCTTTTCGACTCCTCGAAAAATCGGATAATTATCCTGCCTAAAAAGCGTCTGTTTCCTCATTGTCACTGGCTGTTATTTCGAAGAGTAATGAAGTTGCGGCTGTGCGACGAATAAAATAAGCAAAGAATTCCAACGAGCGAGAGATTTTCTGTGTATTGAGGATCCGCCTTTTGTTGCTCCCTCTCTCTCTCTCTCTCTCTCTCTCTTTCTCTCTCTCTCTCTACTTCCTCTTTTAGGTGCCGATTTTTTAGCGCGACTTTTCTTTGTCTCGCAGCTTGAGTCGTCGTCCACCTCGTTTCCTTCGAGCTGCGGTTTTTCGTCGAGGGTTTAAACTTTTCTCTTAAGGGTCGACTTGGGGTAAGAGGGAGCCAGAGATTTTTGCGTGGAAGGAAAAAGCGCGGATAATTTCAGTCGATGCACGGATTTGCCCCGCACTCAAGAAATTCTTTTGCGATGGAATTTTAAATTTAAAACGGAGTGTATAAATCAAAGTTTTCTTTTTAATTGCGCGAACCTGTATTTGTTGTAAGTTTTATTGCTGAGTGAACTTCAATTTTAAGTTTAACTTTTTATTTAACTATTTCAATCTCATTCAGGATGTAGAATAAAAGTTTCTGAGAAAATCCACTTGAAATAAAATTTAATTACACGACAATAGAATTTGTCAACCGTTAATTATAGCTTAAAGATTATATCAACACTGCACTGAACAGTTTATTCTCTTATAATGAAGTAATCGTTTTAATTGCAAAAAGAATATGTTAACAGAAAGAAGATTTTATATTATTTTCAGCAATTTACCCTACATCACTTTGTATAATCCTCGTTATTGTATTTCTTTTAAATCTCACATTATTAAAACAGATTCGAGAAAATTACATTATAACTTTCGCATGTTTTACTGGTTCACTTTTTCTTTGTTCTTTTTTTGGATTATCGGATTTCCCGATTGAATCGAGTTATCCTCCGAGTCACAAGATTATCTCTTACATACGGCGGAGGGACAACGTGAATAAAATTGCAAGCGTATAAGATGACGCGTTTAAGTCAATATTACGCGAAAATGAGACTCGTTTTGATGGCTGAAATTGAATCCTTGATATGCTTTGTATTATCTTCCGTAAATGACTGGGTAAAAGTTTCTTCTCTTCGCTACTATTAAAATAACTTTTTTTATTAAAAAGAATAGGTAAGTTTCGGCGATAAATTATGCTAATCTAAATAAGAATAGAGGCAATGAATTTACTTAGAAAGTTATTTTTGAAATTGCTATTTAATTAATCCGATATTATGGAACTGCCTTAATCGAATCAATTCCATTAAAAGTGGCTAACGTTCAGGAATGGAAAAAGTTACCGGCTGCTCGCCAAATTTTTTTATATGCTCCTCTCTTCCTCTCCGCCCGGAAAACGTCAATTTCACGTAACGTCCGTCGAAAAGTATAAAAACTTTTAAATCGATTATTCGATTAAGGTCGATAAAAAATTCACCGGTAGTTTCGGCCAGACTTTCTGTACATCCATCGATCTTTCTATCTCCGATTGATCGATATTAATTATCGAATGGAGTAGCTTTATATAGACTAGGTTAATTAGACGCGCGGTATATTCCAAATTCTTTATTCAATTTTTTTTGACTAAAAAAATATAATTCGATAAATTCAAGCGATTTAGATATCCCTAACTCGGGATCGATAATCACGTGGGTTTTTTATATCAGAGAATAAATGTTTCCCCGCTAACGAAGACCGCGATTATCACGATAAGGAAATTCGCGCAGAAAGCCATTTCGAGTTAGCGCCGTCAGCGATTTTGCTCCCGTCAACGAGAGAGAGGGGGAGAGGCTTTTTGTACGTAAATCAGCCCATCGCAAATTAAGGTTCCGTAATTAGTGTGGATCTACGGAGGTCTTGTAATGTAGGTTGGTATAAATATTGGACAAAGTCAATGTAACTCATTAAAGGTAGAATTTAGGAAAATGAATTTAATTTTAAAAATTATATTTTCGTATAATATTGGCGCCTTTTTGAAAATAAATACAAAAAAAATATTATTTTATAACTTAAGTTTATTCGTTTCTGATCAGCGGAATAAATGTATATAAATAACAAATTGACAGCTCTGTTCAGTTTAAAAAAAAATTTTTTTTCAATTCTAATTCGAGGAAACCACAGATTTATAAAAGCTTATATAATCCAAAAATTTCTGCGAAATTTTATATTTGCGGTAAAATTGAGGATCAGCAATAAATGTTCAAACTAAAAAATAAGTAATGTTCTAAATTTATCGGAAAACCAAAACAATCAGATATAAATCTTTTCGAATTGAAAAAAAATAATCGGATTAGATAAACAATTGCGCATTATATCATCAATTAAATTCGTTCATTTACGATAAACAATAAAATTCTTTATTTATCTTCCACCAACGATAGCTTTACACCAACAATAATACAAGCATAAAAGCATTTGTTTAATCGGATTAACATCTATTTCCTGAATTATTAAATTGTAAAACTGTGCCAATTCGAAAAGCCTGAAGACATTTTTAATTTACCCCTCAGTTCGCGAAGAATTTCACCTGCACTTACGAGCGGAAGAAGACCGTCCAATCAATCAATCGGCCCTCCTGTCCCCTTCATTTTCCTCTTCCACACTCTGCATTTCGCTTCTCTCCTCCACTTTATCTCGCCTACGTGCACCTCCTTCATCTTCATCCTCCACGGGTCGGCTCGCCCAGGTGAACTTTACGCTCTCGAGTGTGTACTCTGGACGAGTAGGTGAGGCTCTTTCTTTCTCTCTTGTGAAAACTTTGCGCGAGCCGCGAAGTGTACATTCATCTAGAAGACAATTTTGCGCCCACTTCTTTTCCTCCTCGCTCGGCAGGAGATGTCATCAAGTCCCTATTTTCTTGCCAAGGATCGTTACGCAGTTCGCTAATTTCGCGGCGCGCCGAGCTCCGTGACATTTATTCGCATAATCTTGTCTGGCTGGCTTCTTGCAGACAATCTCAAGTGCAAAGGAAATAATGCGCACGTGGCTGCAGTCATGAACGATGCCCTTCAGAGAGAATTTATTCAAGATTATTTGGGAATTAATGCGGACGGATGATCTATTACTGCTGTTATATAGATATATTTTTATTTTAAGCCAGTTTTTGTGCATTATCTATATCGTCGTGTAATTAGGATATGATCAAATTATTATGGAGATAGGAAATAATAAAATAATAGATCAATAACGTAGCTTTTATTTTATTACTGAAATACTACAAAGTTATACGAAGTATGTAAAGTAATACTTATAAATTTTACATATATTTGTAAGGTTATATTAAAGTATCGAATTTGCAGTTTACAAAAGGGAACTTACATAATTTTCTGAACTTCGCGACTGCCTTAGCATCAGCAAATATTTTCTCACCAGATTATTAATGCATTCTAGGATGGTTTGATATCGAAACGATAATGGACCATTAATACACTCCAGTACTAATTATGCTAGAGTGCGTTTACTCCATAAATATTTGCACATTTGAATCGGATATCCATCATTCATCATTCGCATTCGATAAACCCAAGTGGAAACAATCAAAAATTATATAAATTATTTCCACTTGGGAATTGAAATATTCAGTTTTAAAGTGTTAATTTAATACTACTAGGATAGATGTTCGTTATTCAACTGTTGTTTTTCGCTAAAGAAAATCTCTGCTCTCTCGGCTGATGATCTCAAAGCGATTCAAGATTCTCGAAATCATTCGAGATTCTCGCCCGAGATCGATAATATCGCGCGGGATTTTTTAATAAGGGATAAACTCAAAAACAATCGTAAGGTTTGATAAGAAAATCGTAAACCTAGGAGAAATGTTCTTCTCTCGTGTCGCAGATCAGAAGTTGACGCGATGCATTCTACGTGTCGCTTGCTCGCGAGCTAAGGCGATTCGCACGCGAGGCTATTAAAATATTTCTGACTTTTCTCCAGTTTTTACGAGTTTTGCAGGACGCGTGTCAACGATTTCACCGAAGTAGGTGAACTTTTAGATATGCTGGAATTCGTGATGCGTTTTAACCCTCAAAGACTTCGTTTTTTTATAAAAAGTACACGTGTATATGGGATTAATGTTAGAATATTCATCACGTCTGATCCTGACTATTAACGCAATGAAATTTCTTTTTTTGGATACAATGTCAGAGCTTTCAAGCAAGTCTTAATTTTTATTGTAATAAAGAAATTAAAACATTCTTCTTATTTCTATAACACTGACTATAAACCCGGCCTTTACGACAATGTAAAAAAGTAATCTTTTCTTTAACTTAATTCTTGAAAAAAGAGTTTCATTCTTTACCTAGGCCACATTAAAAAGTGCGTAAAAACTTTCAAGGAGCTAAAACTCTAGATAACGCTCATCAACAATCGTTCAAATTTTTACTCCCGCTCAAATAAAAAGGAATAGCGGAATAATTGAACTTAGGCACTTCATTTAATATTCCACCAGTCCCGGAAAATTTTTGCCACGAGCATCCGCGCTCCTTTCTCTCCGTACCTCACCTTAACCCAATTAAAATTTACTCCCGAAATATTGCACAAGCGACATTAACGGGCGCGCGCCTCGGCACTTCAAAAAAAAAAAAAAAAAAAAAGCTCGGGCGCGCATCTAGAAATCGCGCGCCGCTCTCGAAATATGAAGTGCTCGCTCTGTATTCATGGAGCGCGAGAGTTTGCGCGACGTCGAGAATATTGCGTGCACGTCGTTTTCCCCGGTTCCGCGGCGGCGCAATGATACCTTCTCGTATTTATGTACGGTTAAATTAATGCTGTAGACTTTTTACTTACAAGGGGACGCCCGAGATGGGGAATGAGGGTAGGGGCGTAGCAGGTGAATTTATACCTGCAATAAAATTTTACAGTTTTCCTAAGATAGGGGCTCGCATTGAAAAATTTAAATGACTGGAATATTTTTAAGAGGGATGCTCGTAAAAATTATAGAGATTTTAATTTTCTTGAAGGTGTAGAAAAGTTTTTGGTACAGCTCAAATAATAGCACCTTTTTAATATAAATAATTGATTGCCACTTACGGTAATGTTCTCTATACGATGAATATTGTTTGAATAATCAATAAAATTTATACATACTATAGATTTGAACGCAGAATCGAGTAATTGGATCGAGGTTAATGTAAAATCATTAACTATTAATGTGATTACGATCATTTGTTATTTCGTAAGTGCCCTAATAATACGATAATTTTATTGAACTTATAAAATAAAAATTAAAATGGAAATTATCGCAAATTATTTCCTTAGAAATAAAAATGCTAATTCTTCTTTTGCGAAAAAAGAAGGCTCTGAAGCTAATAATATTAATTAATAAAGTAATAAATAAAGTAACGCTTCTATAGAACAGTTATCACCTTTCTTCACCGTTAAAGCTCTGCAAACTTTACAAGTTGATAGTCCCGTAAATTTATCGAGCGAAAAATTCACTCGCGCACAATCGTACCTCATAAACTTTTTCCTCCCCCGGTCATGTACGATTTCAAAATGAACTAGTAAGCGACTTTAACGCGTCCGTAAAACGTAAATTATAATCCCCCGGAGCTGCTTCTCCAGGGAGATTTTTCTACGCTCACATGCCTACAAGACTGCATAAAAGCGCCAACTCTCGCCTGGCGACAAAGAGCACGAGGAAAGAGGAGCGTGAAATTTAAAAAAAAAAAAAGAAAAAGAAAAAAAGTCGAAAGGTAAAAGTTGCGTCGTAAAGCGCGGAAACAGGTGCATTCGTAGTGGAATAAACAGAGGCGCAAGACGTGCGACGATGTAATTTCGCGAGATTAATGCGAGGGACAAATGTTGCCACGACACACTCGAAAACATATAGACGCGGGCACCGCTACCGCCGGCAGGGTGATAATAATCCGAGCTCTCATAACGCGCCCGGAGGCGGTCGCGCGTGCGCCGGATGATCCTTTATATCCGGCCTGCTTTATTGTGCGGCGTCATAATGAATTTCGAATGAAATCGTCGGCGATCGCGGCGCGGTGCGGGCGAATATCCGCATTCATGGGACGCTGAATTATTCCGAGGTGCCTGGGAAATGCAGTTGTAATTTTCCAGGGGTTAATGACAGTCCCCGACCCTCCCGCAGAGGCGGAAACGATGATCCGCGGCGGCGGGAGTGAGGGATCGCTTCGAGTGCTTTCGGTTTTGAAGCTCATTGATTAAATTTAAATATTTACGAGCTGCCTCGGTTGGAATTCCGATGCATTTTTCGGTAAAATGTGTTAATATTCGTTTCTTTTGTGTTTTAAATTGCGTAAATCGGTGTCAAACACAGGGAGAACCGAGACGGAAGCAGTGTTCTACGTTGTCAAGAAGAGTCGGTTTTTCGGACAATGCGATCGTTACAGTATACTGTGTACTGTACTCCATTCTCGGAATTCCTTGTCTCTTGCGTACCGTGAATCTCACGTCAAATATTCTCTGCAGACCTTTTACTTGTCTTTTTTTCAATCTTCCGTTTTGTATTCCCTCGAAACCTCTCAAATTCTTGCCTTTAAAATGTAACAGCTGCACGAAATTTGTTATTTTTACGCAGCAATAACTCGTTTTAACATAAAGCGCATTTTGATTTTTTACTGTACAGTCTTTAAATGCTTTAAACGCTTTCATCATGCAAATATTCACAGTAATTTCTAACGGTGGAAAAAAAAACATGCGCACGTTACGAAATTCCCTTAGCCGTTGATCTGATTAAGAAACGTTCCCGACAGAAGTAAATAAATCCATTTCGCAGAAGATTTTCTCAGGGAAACACAGAGGCTTCCTCAGCTGTCTCGAGCCAACAGCTATATCCCGCTATATCTGTCCGCCACCTCCCTTTCTCCTTTCTTCACCGTGAAAAGTAACGACCGTCGCACGGTCGTGTCGCGCGGCCCGTAGGCTATACGTCGTACATACGTACATACACACGGCTGCCGAAAATCCCTGCGCGCCGTTTCGGGAAAACTTGGAGACGCCGCGATGCGTAGCCCGAGGGGCCTTCCCCGACAAGCCAGTATATTAAGGAAACATTATCCCTCCCCGACTGTATAAAAATAGATGGAAAGGACAAAGGAAGATATCGCCGAGGGGAGGGACCTTGGCGCTCGTTTTCCACAGCTGATTCGACTTGCCATTGTGTGCTCGGGCCGAGTATATATAAATATATACTGCATTGAGTTGTTTGTATTGGCTTTTGTCGCGAGTAAAGCTGACTCCTCTCGATGAGATAAGGATAATGAGAGCGCGATTTTCTGCGGGACGAGGCACGGCGGGGCACGCGCGAATTTGCATTGATAAGCGCGGCCGCTGCCTCTGCTGACTGATTCTACGCCCGAGTGCTTTTTCTCGGCGATTCTAAAGAAAATTATTCGGCTTTTTATGAGCTTTGGAGAGAGCTGCTTTTTAACGCGGAAAATTGGGAGGAATAATTTAATAAAGGGAAAAACTTTATTTTTCAATTCAACGAAATTTTATTCTTGATAATGTAAATACCGTCCGTAATGACATTCAATTGTAGATCTACTGTATTTATCAATTATGTGTGATTAAATAAATTATTCATGACTTGTAAAAGGGATAAATATTCGATTGAGACTTTACCAAGGAGATGATGGATCTTTTTACTTGCCGGAAGAACAGTAAATATGAATCACATACGAGGTAATCTTTCAATGCAAATGGAATATATATCCATTCTGAATTTAGTCCCTTAAGGAAATTTTTTGAATGAAGGATTGTCGAAAGATTCAGTTTTCATCTCTCATACGGATGACTGATTGATGCATTATTGGTGTTAATAGCAGTTAGCGAAAATAATGTTTGTCAAAACTCATCTATTTAATTACAAGAATGTTTTAAAAGTAGTTCAGGTTCATAGAATATTCATGAAGCTGTAGCAAAATGAAGTTGTTTAATAATAACCTCGCTTTGCTGTATGGATGAAATAAAGTTTGTTCAAATTCTGTTAGAAATAAAATATCTTCATTATTATATCACATTTCGTGCTAATGCATGCAATTTTGTGAAAGAACAGAATTTTTAAACACTCAATTTGAACTTTACCTTGTTTATTCAAATATCTTACCCGATGCAGGCAAGATGCGGCTAAACTAGTATTATCTATATTAAGGCCAATTGAACTGAAGTTCTGAGAAGTCAACTGTTTACGAAACTCGTAACTCACAAATAAACTTGAACGTTTCAGTTGAAACGTGATATCGAGCAGTACAGTGTTTGCATAAAAACTTTTTTACAACGGCATTATTCTCAAGTCTCAAAAATAAAAGTCGAAACTTTCTATCAGCTGCGGCTGTTTAACAATCCCAACAGTAGCAGGCACCACTGTCCGTCGAGCGGCGTCAAAAGCGCAATTCGATTCCTAGCTCACGTCTCTTCGCCAAGCTCCGACAATCCGAATCGCGCATTTCCGCGCCGTTCCGCGAACGAGCGCCATAACGAAGCCACCCCGACAACCCCCTTCATAAACGTAACAAGTGGCATCTGTTGCGTTAGTCGGTCCGACGAAACACTTGACTTCTTCCTACCTCCCCCCAAACTGGCTCAACGCCAATTGGCATCTCGTCAGATTTAACAGGATTCATAGCTCTCTGCGCTCCGACTTCCTCGTTTCGTTTTTCGAAGAAGAGATACTCTCTCTCTCCGCCGCTGCGGAGAGCTGGAGCTTCCGACGGACCGAATGGAAACCGCGAAGTTAGCTTTGGTCTTGCCCTCCGGCGGGCCACCGAGGATAGAGATCAGAGACTCTGGAATCATCGCATGATTAATGCACGATATGACGTGAAATTTTCAAGGGAATTAACTTTGATCGCCCTTACCGCAGCCACGGGCATAGGGAACGGACGCGCGTTATTGCCAAAGTCACGCGGCGCCATGGATATTCGAACTTTATCGAATGAACCTTCTGGCTTTATTGCCGAAATCCGACGTACTAGAAATTATTGCCCCGAAATGCCGCGGTTGAGAATTGTAACTCATTTTGATTGATTTATCAGGGCGAAGGGAGAAATTTTCATCTTACTTGAGCCCTTAATTTATATCCTCGAAGACTGTTATCAAGAATCTTATCAAAACAAGCTCGGAAGAATTATTTTTATAATTCCATTATATCGTAAAGTAGGTCAGCCTTAAATAAGCGTCTCCCCGACGAGAAAAAGCGCAGCAGCAGGTTTAAAAAAAAAAAAACAATGAAAAACAATTGGACAAGTATGACTTTGCTATCATTGCAGATATGAAATTCAGCATAAATAGATAATCGAACCATTGAGATTTACGATCTTGCCAATTGATGAAGATAAGAGGGCTGCTTCAAAAATTTTCAGAGCACTCTGTTTTGTCGATTTCGCAGTTTCCGAGTCAACGTCAAGAGATACAGATCGTCGCTTTGATTTACCGAGTGTCTCGTGCATGAAAATACAGAGGAGATAAGCGCGGAAAGAGGAATTCTGAAACACAGCCAAATCGCCTCTTAGATATCAATTGAGAGTCGGTATAAGTTTGAAAGTAATGTGGAAATGAATTTAATAACACTTAAGGAAGAAAGGTTGACTATATGCTATACTTGCATTAAGAACATTGGATTCAGTTTTTGGCAAATGCTATTATCTGTTGCTAGCTCTGGAAACTGACTTAGGAAAATTGATAAAAAAATGTATTTATAACGTTGAGATACCGACGAAAAAGGATTTCTCGTTAACGAGAAACATAATGAAAAGTTTCTTTTTATACGTAATATATAAAAATAGAGCTCGAATAAGTCAAAAAAAGATTTGCAGTGCTTTTCGAATGTTCTTATTAGTGTCGACAGTTTTAGAAATGCAAAGGGCCTCTAAGTTCCACAAAAGCACTGTTCTCAAATTTAACTTTCAAATGTTATTTAAATATTTGAGCTTTATTATTCCTGACTCTGCAACTCATACAAAAGCAAATCAAGCAGCTCGGAAACTTTCCCCGAATCTTTCATCACGGAGCCGGGGCAGTAGCGGCTTGATATGCGATTCTCTTTAAGCTACCCCGACTGTTCTCGAGGTAGTTTCGCTTCAATTTCAAAGAACACCGAAGCAATCCAGCAAAGCCTCCCCCCCCCCCCCCAAGAGTCGTACAACAAAACGTAATTAATTTCATCCTCGCTCCGGCGCGTAAAAATAGCATCGGCCGAATCGTTATCTTCCGGCGGGAAATCTCTCGAAGCAACGTCCACACGTACTCTCCCGCGCGAACGGGTGTATACGTAGCGGCGGAACCTCTCCCGCGTTAACCCACAAACGTGGAGCATCGCTGGTCAGAGGAAATTGGCTGGTGCCGCCAGTGCCGTGCGCATTCGGAATAATGAATCTCGAATATATATTTCGAGTGATAATTACGACTTACGGTCCTCGTAATCGTAACTTCCACCCCGTGGGCCTGCGATCAGGAGGATAAAGGGCTGAAATGATGAAAACCGTGCCGAGCGAGCTTTTGACGAAGGACCTGTTTGGCGCGATTTGATGCGCTGCCACGTTTATTAATGCCCCGGTGACAGATCGCGCGGCTCGATTAGGTTAATTGCGAGTTGGAAATTGAGGAGGGCGAGGTGATAGGGATTTTCAAGGGGTTCAGGGCGAATTGAATCGCGAACGGTCCATCATTCTGGGTCCGCGTAATTGGCAAGTTCCTTTTGATAATGGATTACTCGCGCTGCAGCTTTGACGGCGTATGCTAATGATGGATGTGCTACCTGGGTCAATAGTAGTTCGACTTGTAGTTTGTCAGTTAGAAGCTTGTAATGGTACCATATAATTTATAATGAGGAGATGCGTCTATTCACTTATGATTCACTGAGCGAAGGAGGTGAAAATGGAATGGTGATACGTAATGAACTTTGGAAAATAAAATATTTAAAACAAATTCAAAACATTTTAATGTTAGAAAAAGTGAAATTGTTATAAAAGGCAGCAAATACTAAAATTAAAAAAAAAAAAAAAAATACTTAGACAGTATAACTGAATTAATTTCAAATTTGCTCACATCATATTTTGTTAATGTTGCAGTATTAACTGTAATATAAACATATTTTATAAGTGTACGTTCATTGTCGCAGCGCACTATGAAATGCTTTACGACAAACGTTCCCATGTGCATAAAATGTCCCCGTTCTCAGATTAACACTTTAACAACTTGAATATAACTTTGTGGAAACAACAGATTAAACGAGGTTCGTTCATTTAACCTTTTTGATGAAAAATAGATGAGTTTAGGAAGCCAGAAATTGCCTGCATAATACAAACGGCCATAAAGAAAGGCCTACTTAAATCGTCGAAAGTTTCTTACTCGGGGGTGTCTCGATATAAAAGCAATATGTGCTGCCTTTGCAAAGCGTTGAAATCGACATTCGACGGGACGGGAATAGACTAAGTAACCTGAACACACAAGACAGAGTGGGGGGGGGGAGGGGAGAGGGGTATTTCACCCGAGAGAGCGAGAGTAAGACACGAGAGAACGGAAACAACGAGAGAGCTCGTATAGCGCCGCAAGGCTGTACGTTTGACGTTTGCGAATGTACATACGTGTAGCCGTGCTGACTCCGAAGTCGGATATTTCGCGCTCGAGATCATGTAACAGCAGAGATAGCTTATAAATATACATATACCTTTTGCACGTGTGGAGGAGAATCTACGAGGGCAGAAAATTTTAGAGGAAATGTGGCGTGTAATGCGCAATACTGGCGGAATCGGTAAATTTAGATGCAGTTATTAGAAAATGTATGTTCGAATCAGCAGTGCCTTCTGTCAGTGGTAAGTTGTTTAGATAAATTCTAGGTTTAAAATACTTTCAAGGGAATACAATTGTATTTAATTAAGAAATTTAATTAATAAAGGGTATTAAAGGATTCAGCAATACGGTTTTTTCCATGAAAAGCAAATTCAATCTGCTAAACATTATTCTGTTCGTCTCTTTGTAACTGGATTCTTGAAATAAAAAAAATGGCTCAGTTTTATTAAAAGGAAACAAAAACATTTGATTTACCGGACCGAAGCGTGCCCTGCAACTAAATATGGACGGACGTATAGATGAACAAATACGGAAACAGAGAGAAAGTTTATTTTAACTTCAGTTGCGTATGTTGCATTTTGTAAAACCTGAAGATAGAAGATTGAACGGTGTACAGGACGGAAAAATAAAAATATGTTTGCTGTGAAGCATTTATGTGCATTTTTATTACGAGCTTTACACTGTGTATTCTGGTATTCGTAAAATATAAATGACATATTGATAAAATGAAAGCTTAAAAACTAACAACAAAAAATAGAATTATTAGAAGAGGCATCGTTACATGACTGGTTCGCGCGTAGATTTTTAAAGTAAAACAAAAAATTCGATGTTGAACTAAGACACTTTTACTTAATTGAAACCTTGATTTCAAAAGTAATTAAAAAAATTTTAGCATCGATGAAAATTACGTCAAAACTTTGTTTCGCAAGATGCCTGAATCAATTGTATGGAATATTTTTAGGTATTTTTAAGCGGCCGAAAGCAGAGATAGCGGGAAAGAGAGTGAGGGAGAGAGCGAGAGAGTCAAGGTCAGAAGCAGCAGGCTTCAAAGGAAACCCCAGTGATGAGCGTTTGTCTCCAGAATGTTGAATAGGACGTTATCCAGTGATGGATGGAGTTAAATACGTCGGCGAGCGGGGCAAAGATGACCAAGCATGAAGTTACCCAGTAGAAAGAGCGCGCTATAGTCAGACTCGCGAATCGTTCGAGAGATGGAACGACTCTTGCGTGAAATCGAATACGTACATGTAGAATGAATCCTCGGCCGGGGAGCAGAGGTTCAAAGCGAGACAGAAGGAGGGCCCTCTCGGATGCCTATATGTACATGGAGCGAAGAAAAAAACAATTTGTCTTCCGGCCGCGGGGAGTCAATTTCAGGCTTTTTGACCGTGCCGGCAGTTGAATTTTGGCCTATTTCTCGGCCCGCAGCTGCAGCCAGGGATTTCCTTTGCCATTTAGAGAGAGACAGAGGGAGAAACTCGCGGGGGGTCGATTCGTTAGCGTCGACGACGGGCAGGCTTTAAGCAGATGCGTCATGCTGCCGGCGCTCTCGTCGTGGGAAATTGGATTCGCCAAGCTGAACGTCTTAAAGGGGATACCGCAAGGAAATGTCCTGATGCGTTGTACATTGACATTAGTTGCTTGCCCTTTAAATTAACATCGAGTAATTACCTGATAAAGACTGTAACAGGTCTACGGTGACGTTAGAAAAACTTGTCAGTTGTTAAATGGCAAGAAGGATTAAAGGAAAGGTTTTATCCGATTACAAATGATTGAAAAGGCAAATCAAAATAAAATTAAGAAATCAACGAAAGTCATGTTCTGTCAAAAAATGAATAAAATATATTGCGACTTATTGCTAGAAAGAACTTCTTGATCAATCAAAAAGTACTGCCTTGCTATAATCACGCGCTCATGAATTTTGCATTCGGAATTATGCAACTTGCACTATTTCGATGAATTTTCCAAGATAAATGTAAAGGCAGAAAATTAAAAAGAAATTCAGCGAAAGCAATGAAAGCGGAATGGAAAAAGATGCGTTTGTACATTAATCAGTAGAAGTAGTCTTCATTGTAGCCGTCTTTTACTACAGATTAATGGATGTGTGCGGTAATAGAGTTCCTACGTGCTTCGCAATCTCTAGTTGGATTTTTTCGAAATTTCCCGGAGGTAAGGAAAAAGGCTTTTCTTGCGAGAGTGAAAATTTAAAACTTGAAAAATGCATAAAAATAATAAAAATAAATAAAGTTCAATGCCGAAAGAATTTGAGCAATTTCTCTAATAATTTTTGTAAGTAAAACATTTTTATTACTAAAGCTATAAAAATTTATAAAATGAAAGATTCATGTCAGTTTATTTTTACAAAATCGCAACTAGTATACAATGACGCAGAGAAAAGTAATTTAAAATTTAAAATATTAACTTTTATACAAGTTTGATCTTCGTACGAGACGAACTTCATTGAAAATTTTATATTTTCAAAATTTCCATAGCCGATATCTACTACGCGTTTATATTCATCTGCTGATACGTGTTCTAAAGTACAAAGCAGTGCTAACGTTGCTAAAAGGGGTGAAGATAAAGCAGTTGAATTTTAAGAAAAAAAAAACTAATTGAAAATGACGAAACACAAACATATAAAGCATAAACATATTTAATATTCAAATGAATGGTCACCAGTTATGCAAACTAATTGAATTTTAATCATGTCTATTGCAGCCAAAACTAAGTAGTTTTTGTCCGTAAATATTTTCTCTTCTCAGGATTCAAAAAGCTCAGTGACTCAACCAATATTTAGTTACATTAGTCGTGTTCTACTATAGTATAGTTCGTGTGCAATATTGTTTAAGGTAAAATTTATTGATTAAAATTTGGGGCTACCAGAACAATAAATTTATAACTTATATATTATCTGCCTAAGTTTAATTAAAAGGTTTTCAGAAAAAGATACCCTTTTACACTTAAGTTATTAAGTACGGCAGGGGACTTATTGCAGTCTGAATTTCTGCATAATACTAAATTATTCCGCCAAGGGCATTTGAAATTAAATGTGGTTACATAATCGAGGTGTTGCTTCAAAATTAAATTGAAGTTATTACGTAATATCAAACGAAGCAAAATATTCTTTACTCGAGCTTTCAATATTTCATCACGCATAATTAAAAATACTTGCGGATTGCAATTTAGTAAATTTATCCAAAATAAGGGCGAACGTTCTTGGCTACCACATAATTAAGCAAGAAAATTATTAATTTTCCGAGCTTGACAAATAGCTTACATTATCAAATTATTCCAGCATCCTATATTAACATTAATGCGTCACTATTCGCAACTAAATTCCCCCAAAAATGAACTTTAACTTTCTCAAAGTTCCCAAGCTACTCGCGGTCATCCCTTCAAATCAGCTCGAAAATCAAAGGCGACAAAGACCGTAGCTTCGCAGAATCAATCCAATCCAACTCCGGGCGCGCGACCGCATTTCCCGAGAGAAAGCCCGCAGCGAGTCAGCTGAAAATTCGGCCGGACACAAAGTAGGCGCGCGCGACTAATAGACCGGTAATCCATAGAGGCCGTCCGCGGACGAGCAGCTGGGCGTTCTTCGCGCTCCTGTAGGCCTCCTCCTCCCCCCTCGAAAGCGGAAATTCGCGAGAGCAATTTCCGATGCACGCGCGGAGAGGAGAGACAGAGAGAGAGAGAGAGAGTTCCCCTCGGCGCAGGTTAACTTTCTCGTAATTGGTCGGGCGGCGGCAATTTATCTTGATACCGGGCTCTCGGGTGCATGCGCGCGCGTACGATGACGAGACTAATGACAAAGGCGCGCCGCTGTTCCATTTTAACGGCTCGCGCGCGGGCTCGCTGCAGGTCGGCTTTTATTACGGGACAAAAGCCGTTTTGACGCGGGAGAGAGCGGATAGGGCGCTGTTTCGCTCGTGTCTTTATTTTCGCGTTTGGCCTTTGTCTACCGGCGGGCTTTGCTTTTTTACCTACGGTGCGCGTGGGAGCCGACCTTTGGGTACTTTTTCAAGCTGGAGATACGCTGAACTCCGATCTTCGGGCTCCTTTGTTTTGCTTCTGCAGCCTTTGCTTTATGCATGACGCGAGGAACTGCCTTTTCGCTCTTGGCGTATCGTAATTATTTATTCCGTTGCGTGGTTTATACGACTGATTCGCGCTAAGTAATTGCGCGCTAAAGACTTCCCGATGTAATCCGTCAGTTTATGCTGAAAGTGAATACGAATTATTTAGTTTGCAATTTAAACGCACTGCTATACTTTTATGCGAGTCTGACCGTATTCGAGATTTTCTACTTAAAACAGGATTTACTTGAAATTAATAATTCGCTCATTAAAAACGCTTTTAAAAGTACTTTCCGAACTAATCTAAAAGATTAACGGAATATTTTTAATTGAAAGTGCAAATAATTTAATATTCGCGGCTAATATAAAAAAAATTACTCCTCCTATATATTTCTCGCGAAAATGTGTAAATAGAGCATATAGCGATGTAATTATTGGCAAGCCGAAACAAGAATGATATCGCGCTAATAATAATTGGATCGATGCCGGGGATGCGTGCGTAGACTCGCGAAATCGATGCGTCTCTTGGCACACGCTTCTGCATTAGGCTAATAATGAGCATCTGCAGCGCGGCGTGTACATTACACCGAGCGTCCGATCTCTCGGTGGCTGCATTATTTAGGAGAATCTTCGTCGGAGCAAGAGCGGTTCGATTATACCGGCAGTTTTACATTTGCGCCAAGTGCGTCTGAATTGTTAAAGCGCTTCGATTTCGGTGTACCGGGTACCGTTTCTCCGATTGTTTTTTTTGTAAATTAAGAATTGAAGGGACAGAACAAACAGCGGAACCCCCGGAGAAATCATTGGCTCTAGATTTGACTAAACAGTTTATTCGAAGTTGCTAAAAACTTTAGTCGCAGCGAGTACTGACTCGTTAGTTTACACAGCCCCCGTTTACTTAGTCTATTCCCATTTCGTTGCTACGCGAATGCCAGCCTTCCCGCGACTTCTCGTTCGTTTAAAGCGACGAGGAAGCCCTCCCCTTAACCTCTTCCCTAAAAAATTTCGCCTATGTACACGTAAGACGTGAAGCTGTTTGCGAATTAACTAATTAAAAAAAAATTTTCCCGGCTTTCATTTCCGCGCTTTCGGCACTTCGGATTTGCATTTATTTTTTAAGCGAAGCGTTGCGTTAGGCCGCGTAATTACATTCTTTCATTATACCGCTCTCGTTTCGCTCCCCTTCCTCGCTGCGTTTTATCTATAAGTCGCGGGTGCGGTTTGCTCACACTAATTGCCTTGCTCGAATTACGTCGGTATTTACGTTGAAGGAAAGGGCTCGCGGAGTCTTGCACTCGTTGAGAAGCAAGGCAATAAAAGATTACTCGCTCTGGGCTTCTTTTTCTTTTTTCTTTCTGGCTCGACCTTTCTCATCGCCCTCTCTCTTTCTCTCTCTCTCTCGTTGCTCATCGAAGTTTAAAGTAGTAAAATAAGAACCGATGGAGGGAAGTTTGTTGCGGGAGGTAAATGAAACTTGTTACTTAGCTCTCGGTACGGAAGCGCTTTTTATGCCTTTTTGTTTGCTCGAAAATTCCGTGTTATGGCACGAATTATCGGATCGGCTGGATGAAAGAACAGGAACTTGCACAGGAAGGTGCACTTTTTTTGTACAGCTTTCTCAATTACAGCTTCCGAAAAATTAAATATTTCTTCCTGGAATAGAAAGAAACTTTAATAAAATCGACAATTCCTTGTAAAAATTTTCAACGTAATACGATTGCATAAAAACTTTTTCGGTCTTAGCATCTATTACATAACTGTCAATGGATACTGACGTAAAAATATACTAAGTGCAGATTCTTGTTTTCACTTCGAGGTTGTGACAACAACTAAATGCAAAGCTTTTAAAATCACGTTTCATAAATTACAGTAAAAGGGTTTGAAGAATAATACGTTTTTTCTTTTTATTAAATACCACTTTTTATGCTGCTCTAATTAAATTTGTTAATAAAATTCATTACCATACTTCCAACGATATTGTTTTGC
>JAWWEO010014017.1:0-27295 GCA_035582975.1 Ormyrus labotus
TCGATTCCTGGCCGAGTAAAGCCATGCCTCTTTTTTTCGAGTCTACCAATATCCTCAACCGCGCACCCACGTAACACACTGAATCATTGAAATCAGCGCTCCTGCATTTCCGATAAAATTAAATTTCTCATAAATCATTCCAACGACGCGAGCGACCCACTTTACCAGGTTACAGAACTCATCGCGCCGCCCGAATCCACCTGCATTATCAGCTGGAAAAACCGTCCGATTCTCGTCAAACATATTCCACCTTCCATCACCGGGAACGTCTCCCATTCACGCAGAATCCTTTCGGATTTACCTCCCAGGGACTTAATCGGCTACAGAAAAAAAAAACGTGTCTATCGCCTAGGAGAAGAGAAGGCCTGAAAAGCGCGGACCGGATCGCAAGTCACGGGAGGCTGATGGGAGGGGATATCGCTCGGATGACAAAGCTATTTGAATTACGCTATTCGAATAATTCCCTTCCTCTCTGCCGTCTCCCCCGCCGAGTCCCGCTCGTCTTTCTCTCCGCATAGGATCGTTTCCTCTCCCTGCAATTGACGCTGATAGAGAGAGATTTCATGAGAGAGAGATGCGACGTCGGGAATGTTTTGACAATGGAGCGCGTGCTTATTCACGTATTTATGCTCTTTATTTAGCACGAGTTTTATTGATTGGCGTTTAAGCCAAGGAGGAGGTGGGCTTGGAATAATGCAATTATTTTATTTCGCGCGACATCGATTTACGAGGGGATGCTACGCGACGTTGGGAATCGTTCGGGACGAGGTGAGCTTCGAAAAATTATCGTTTCAAAGAAACTCGACGCTGCTCTCGGAGTAAAAAAAAAAAAAAAAAATTTTGCTCGCGACATTTTAAAAGCCATATTTCGATTCTCCGAGCGTGTTTGCAAACAAGCCGAAAGGGCCGCGTAAATTAATGTACCGGTTTTATCTACTTAAGCCCCGCATTAGGCTCCGCTCGCCCGAGTTTAGGATGATTGACGCGGCACGAAATTTTTTCGACCTCCCAAAATTGGCCTTTAGCGTAAATATATATATGTATATATATCCACCGGCCGACGCAAGATCGGCGCGCGTATTAAAAGCGCGCGAAAAGCCTAAAAATACGGACGGGAGCGTCGATATACGGATAAATATATAACCACCGAATCGGGAGGAGATCGAAATCTCTCTCTCTCTGCGGGTAGACAGGACTGTATCGCGCCGTGGGCGTCTCTGGCCGGAAGCACAAAAGAAATATTTCTTTTAAGCGAGCTGCGACTCCGCTGGCAGATGGGAGAGAGAGATCCGATTCGAGGGAACTGAAATACGATGATGAATTTCTTTTAGGCGGCTGGATTCATATGCAAATCGACGTTTTTTTTTTTTTCGTGCGCATCGATCGCGGCCGAAATGTGGTCACTTTGAATTTATCGCGGTGTATTAATATACCCGCGCCGTCGCCGTTCGAATCGCGCCTTTTATCTTTAACCGAAACGTAACAACCTCCAATCCCCGACGAAGAAGAAAGCAGCATCGTTCCCACCCCTCGTCCGCAGCATCTCTCCGTGTGTCCCTCTCCGTGCAGGTCGTTTGCGCGTGCGCTAAATGAGGGCGAAGCAGAGAGCAGCCGCCTTGTAAATATTCAGGGGCAAAAGCGAAAAAGCCGGCGGCTGCGGCGGCGGCTCGGCATCAATGAACGCGCGCGATTTCGGGCGCGTACTCCAGAGAGAGCCGTGTCGCCGCTCTCTCTCTCTCTCTCGTCGTCGCTCGGGTCAGGTGGCGTGCGCGCCGATCGATCGGCCGCGCCGCCGAGTATCTCGGGCGTGGAGACGCGCGCAAGTCGCTCGAGAGAGATGGGATGGGGGGACGGCCGGTGGGTGTGTGGGTGTGTGTGTGTGAGCGTATATTTGGAGGCGCGCGAGGGAGGAAAAACGGGCAAGGATGATGATGGCTGCAGCGGAAGCCCCTAAGGAGGGAAGCCACGTCGGGACACACACCGACCGCCTCTCGTTGCCTCGGCCGTTCGTTGAACTGACGCGCGGGTATGGAGAGCTGCGTGCCGTTCGACGCGGACGAGCGCCAAGGATATATATCGAGTGCGGGATGGGTGCAGAGGAGGCGGATTTTCGGGGAGATGCGCGGGACGGGTTTTGAGTTGTCGCGGGAGTTTTTCAGATGGAAAGGAACTTTGGCCGATTTTTTGGGGTTGCGGTTCGAGGCGTTTCTTGGGTGGAAAGATAAAGTTAATTGTTGGATGCTTCAAAGATTGTTATATATATTAGCTATAGTTAATTAGTGTTTTGCTCAAGTTTTCGTTGATGGAGAATTTCTCGAATAATTTTGCTCAAATTTTCGAGGAAGCAGTTTATGCTGCTCGTTTAATTTAAGTTATATTCACAGCAGTTGGATGTTTTTCCCTAATACATTATTAATTAATCGAGAACAAAAACTGCAATTTTTCTTTGCTATTTTATGGACTGGAAATTTCGCCAAGGGATGAAGTTGGATTAGAATAGAGAATGACTTTGCATTTTTGAAATTAGACGCTCCTAGAAGAAGGAACGAGGATTAAACCGTCGTTAGATTTATCGATTTTTCCGCGAGAGCCGAAGAGGCTGGCCTTTAATTCCGTTCAATTAGCGAGCTTTTACCCTCGTCTTTGTACCCTCGGCACTATATATCCTCCTAAGAGAACCCAATTCAGAATCTCAAACAACAACATTAAGCCGCGGCAGCATTTTACTTTCTCGAAAGATCTCTCTCTCTCTCTCTCTCACTCTTTCTCTCCGCTCTCGCATCAAAGAGCGCCTCTCTTCGCAGCCAGTCGGTGCGCAATTTTTTATTCCCTCAGTTCCAAAGCAGACTCCCCCTCCCCCTCCTCCTCCTCCACGCCGGCTTTTCGATCCGCGCGAATCCCTCGCGGTACTTTTGAAGTCGGTGCCTTTTTTTCCTTCCCAGCTCTCTCTCGCTCTCGGAGCAGCGCGTTTTCTGCGTGCGCCGATGCTTTTAAATGTCAGGGCCGACGGGGGAGACGAACGAGGGAGAGAGAGAGAGAGAGACAGAGAGGAAGAGTCGACGGATGGAAGGTCAAGTTTTTTTTTTTACGCGTCGACCGGTATGCTGATTTTCGGCGAGGATTAGGGATAAACGCGAGCCTTTTATCACGCGGCGCTCCATTTGCATATTATTGGAATTTAAACGGCCCTTTCCGGGTGAAGATGCTAATTCGAGCCTCGAATCCGAGGGCAGCTTCGCCAAGTTTTAGAGTTCAAAAACTGCAGTTACAAAAACTTGTAAATCCGACGGTAATTAGAGACCCTCGCGGTAGCCAGGCAACTCGAAAGCGTCCGACGACCTCGTACAAAACCACCCGGAAGTCCCAATTACATCGCGGGCCCTCGAAAAAGGGCGCATCGGCCCCTCGCCCCGTCGATCGGCGGTGTCGAAAAAGCTCGAAATCAATATCCGGCGCGCGGAGAGTCCTGTCTGTTTACCCGCTCTCTCTCTCGGCCCGGCAGAAGAAAGCAGGGGATTCTGCAAATAACGGCAGGGCCGAGAGATGGATATAGCGGCGCGGCTATATACTATCCGAACCCGACCCCCGGATCCCCCCGTCCGCGGGGGGAGTCGACGCTTTCGGGACGGCGAGTACATCTCGGGAGCGTCGCGACGTCGACCCCGCGTGCAGTGACGGCGCGAGATCGCCCGGGAGCCCCGAGCTTTTTCTCTCTCGCCCTCTGCCCTCTTTTTATGCAGCGGATCGTATATAGGCGGCGGGCAGGTTTGCGCGGCGACGGTGCTTTATGCTTAATTTCCAGGTGATAAGCAGAGGTTTTGGGGTGCGTCTTTTATGGTCGGAGGGGTCGAGTGGAGTGGAGGAATGGGAGTTTTATGAGCCGAGGTGAATTGCCAGGGTGAGGCGTTTATTAAATATTGGATCGATTTTACGGTTGCTTTAAGAATTCCTCGGGGTATCGAGGATCTTGAGGGTCTTGAGAATAAGAGAATCCGTGTAACGGTATTTTTCACGTTAAAAAAAAAACCAAAGCTCCATAAAGTTGAATAGCATACACTCGCGACAAAGCAAAGATCGAATCCCCGCAGACGCCGACCCTCAGTTCCAGGCTCCAATTTAAATTCACCCGCAGCCCGGCGGAAAACTATATACGAAACAGTTACGTAGCTCCGAAGCAATCGAGACAAATTATATATTGGCAGGCCGTTATCGCCTTCGTGTTTTCCCGCGGTCCTCTTCCCGAAAAAAAAAGAAGGGAAATTGACTTTTCAGCGAGAGATAGTCCGTCCGCCGCGAGACGCGGATCAATAGCCCGTCGTCCTCTTCTTCGCGACTTCGCGAAGGAAGAGCCGCGCGCGGCCGATTTTCCACGGGGAAAATGCACAGTGTGTGTGTTCGCGCCGCCGAGGGAACGATGTTTATTTGAATATCGATCGAGCTTTTGAAAGCTCGTTTAACAGTAGGCGCCGCGAGAGCAGAAACCATACGTCAGTCGAGCGCGGCGGCATTGTTTGTTTCAATTTCAATTTCTTTTATTTTTTTTTTTTGCTTCTCTCCCCGAGCCGAAGGCGGAAGTCGAGGAAAGTACGTTTCCATTATACTTGCCGGGGAAGCAGGACAAAACTTGTGAGCTATTGCAAGAGCGAGTTTATCATTTTCTATGCGCGTCGACGCGACGGAGGAGGGCGAGGAATTATTTTACGTTTTGTTAGTCGCTCGGAGAAGGACGGAATGTCGTTTTGCTTTTTTTTAGCTGAAAGCAAACGCGCTTTTGTGTAAATTTGCTAAGATTGCATTAATGAATAAAGAAGCTTTACTTATAAGGCGACGGAAAAAGGTTAACCATTTTTATTAGAGCTCGAGGAAAGCAGCAGTTTTCATAAAGCAGCAGCAGCCGTTAAAAAATGAAGCTCCCGTGCAATCACGACCGAATTAATTAAAAACTCCGCGAAATTCCCCCGTCCGTCCTTTAATCGCGCAAAATAACCACTCGTCGTAATCCATCCCCCCGGCAAAGCCTCTCTCTCTCGCGCAAAGGAAAGCAGAGCGCGGTCGATAGGAAAAAAAAATCCGCCCTCCAGAATGAAAAAGGAATCGCTCGGCGCGGTGCAAAAAAAAAAGAGAAAGAAAGGCGGAAGAGGCGAGCTTAAACTGCATGCATGCAGATCCCGTCCTTGTATTCCGGGGCGCAGTACAACGAACTTCAAAGGGCCGTCGGCCTTGCCACTGCTCTCCTCTCTCTCTTTTGTCCGCGGGGGGCGGATGCCGATTGGACGCGGAGTAAAAAAATTGGGTCAGGCGCATGCGCGCGGCAGGTGCGCCCGACACACCGCGAGCTTAATTAAGCGGGGGGTATCAAGCGCGATGTATAAAAAAAAAAGCGGGTGCAGGCTCTCTCGTCGTTTTTGCACACCCCCCACGTGGGAGAGAGTCGCGCGCGGTACGTTTTGTATCGACGATTTCATTACTCCGGAGATTACGTTTATACGCCGCCGTGTGTCTTTACGTCCCGTTTTTGGCGGCGCGCCGTACACCCGCCGGACGTGTTTACGAGCGGGAGCTTAATTAGTTTAGTGCGGCGATGAAAAAAGTTCATTTCGCGCGGGGGGAATAGTTGTTGTTTTTTTTTTTTTTGCGGGGAACGAGCTTCGTTTATTCCGGCGCAATTCATTTTGGCAAGGAGGTTTGGAGCAATTAGGAGGTACCGAGTTTTTGGCGTTTATCGAGGGGGCGGAATTTTTAAAGAATACTTGGTGTCGAAAAGTATTTGTAAAATATAAGTTTGGGATATAAAAGACAAAGTTCCGCTTTCTTTTTCGGAGAAAGGGCGAGTATTACGTCATTAAAGTTACTAGGTGAAAATGTGAGAATCTTCTCTCGAAAGTTTAAAGCAAACTTATCGTGTGTTTTTAACGCGTTCGGGTCGCGGGTTTTTTTTTCTTTTTTCTCTTTTTTAACAATGTTAAGAAATTAATGAGAAAAAAGTTTTAACAGCCGCGGGGTGATATAACTCTCGAAAATTGCGCGGGACGTCTTTCAATATAAATTTTTCACGACTAATTGGAAGCGCGGCACTTTGAAAGTTACGAGGGACGATTTTCGTTGAGGAAAAGTGTGTTCCGACGGGGCGAAGGCGTTAAAATTTTTAAAACGTCCTCGGCACCTAAAACTTATCGTATCATTTGCTTAGGCCGAAGAGGTTTTATCGACGTTTTAAGTGCTCCGCTTGTAAAGGCGTTAACACCGAAGAAGCAATCGACTCCTTTGACCTGAATAGAATTATTTTTTAAACGGGTCAATAATTTTTACAGATCCGAAGGCTGTATTATTCGTTTTTAACACACCGCTGAACTATTTTTTTTTTTTTTCGAAAAGAGATTCCCTTTGTGAAGTTTAAAAGTAGCAGAGTCTATAAGTTTAGAAGAATTTTAAAATTTTTTCCCCCCGCAGTGCAGGAAATCGTTTGTTTTAACTTTCCGGCGCGGACAAGTTGAGAAAGCCTTCAATTGATCAAGAAATGCACACAAGAGCTTAATTCACTTTCGTTCAATCATCGTTAATTAGAATCTCCTTATTCTAATCAAAACCTAATTTAATTAACACCTCCAATACGTGCGTCCAGAGAAAGTTGAGCTTAATTTTCTCGAGCCTCTCGTTATTATTAACGAAATAATTACTTAATGACGTTCCATTAGCCGCATATTTCAGTTCCCAGCACAAAAATCCCCACACCGCATTTCAATCCCCTAATGAATTCGCTCCGCGTTTTCCTTTGAATCCTCCGACAAATGCCGAAGTTGCAGTTAAAACTTCATTTTAATATAAACTCCCCGGAAAAATCTCCGACGTCGCTCGGGGCGATCCTACAAAATGAAAAAGAAAAAAATCCGGCGTTTAGCGCAATATCGTAAACAACGCGGAAAAAAACTCGGTAGGAGAGAAAGAAAACGGCATTACCGCTCTCTCTCCGGGGCGCGCAATTCTCTTAGCAAAACAAACGACGTCTCCATTGGGTGTGCATTAGCACGGGGTGTGCAGTAAGCGGCGGCGGAGCTGCATTTTTGGCAGCAGCAGCAGCGGCAGCCTCCGAGTGCCACGGGGCTTATAAACTCCGAGCAGTTCCGGCGGCGGCGGCGGGCATCGCTCTCCAATTAACGGCGTCGCTATTTGCGGCCAACTGGAGCGCTTCAATTCCGCCGGATTCTGCGATCGACGCCGGTGCCGTTTCAATTATTCGCCGCTGCTGGCTTAACCCATTTCGCCCCCCCCCTCCCTTCGTTTCTGCCCCGCGCGCTGTTTATATATCGCGCGCGGGCCTTTTTCCTCGAATATTAATAAGCCCCGGCAATTTGGCGGCCGGCCCGAAGAAGCTGCCTTGTTTACATCGCCTGTATACTCGCCGGATTTCCCTTTTTCCCGAGTCCAAGCGCCGAGCCCTTTTGCTTTTTTAATGCCCGGGCTTTCTCTCTCTCTCTGTGCGCTATTGTTCTTGCTCCCCCGCCGAGTTCCGTTCGGAGTGAAATCCTTTCAATTTGTCTTCTAAATGCGCGCGCTTTGGCTACGGCGGCGGCGGAGTTTTGTTTCGCCGCGCGACCCGCGCGATTAAAGCTGATTATTATCGTGTAAAAAAGAGACCGGCGAGACGCGCGAGTTTATTATTTTAGATGTTTTGTGGACGGTGGAATAATGTTCTGGTTCGAGGGCCGGAGTCGGAAGTTGGATGCTTGGGAAATGAATTTATCACGCCATCTTTTGTAATTTCGAGTTCGGCGCTATAAGCAGGAAAATGTCTGATTTTGGAAAGCCCTTTCCTATTTCTTTCAGTGAAATTTAATGTATATTTTTGGATAGAATTATTAAATCATTCATCCAATTCAGAGATTTTATGGGCTAAAAAATAGAATAGTTTTACAGCCACTTCAGAAAGGTTCAAGAAATGCGAGAAAATGTCGACGAGGCAAATACTTGTTTGCATTACGGTAATTCATCTCCTGTGATGCTTTTTGCTACATTAAATAACAGAGAACGACAACTGAAACTTAATACGAATATTTGAAATTATTAAATCCATAAAATGCTTTAAGGGCGATTTGAAAAAGCGTTTCACTACCAACCAAGAATAAGAAACTTTTCCTAGCTATTTCGCAGACACAAATGCTCGCTTCAGTTTAAAAACTCAACGAAAGTAGGTTTCTCGCAAAATTGCAGATGCTCCCTCAAAACCAGAAGCGCGCGGCGAACTTTTCCAAGCGAAAGAACCCGACAAAAAAATCATCAAAACTCAAAGCGCGCCTTTCCCGAAAAAAAAGAAACCCCCCGCCGCATCCAGGGAACCTCCTCAAACGCAAGATCGACGCGAACCCGAGCTCCGCACAGCGAATCGAGCAAAAGCCGGGGATAGATGCACCCCCGGCATATAACACGACTCCGCCACCCGGTCCGCGGATCAGACAGAAAGCAATTGCTTAACGACATAAATTATCAAGGGCACAAACAGGCTCAATCCCCCGCACGCTAGTCCGAAAGAAGCCCGTCGCAGTAACATTATCCAACCGCGCGCGGGAGCGTTAATACCAGGCGGAGCGCGCGTCGAAATTCGACGACGATATAATCCTCTTGATCCCCCCCCCCCCCCTCCCTTTGGCGCCCCGGTCGAATAATCGGGCAAGGTCCCTCGCGCACACAATGCAGCCGTCAGGTTCGAAAAAGGACAGGCGCGCGCGCCGCGTGATTTCTCCCGGCCGCAAGTCCCGGGTAATTAGGGCGGCGCGGGGTCCTCTCTCTCTCTGTGTATGCGCGTGCGCGCGCACGGTGACAATGCGGAATAAATCTGGAAACGTCCGGGGATTTATGTTGCGGGCAGTCTTTGTCCGCAGCCGCTGGCTGCGCCTTTTTCTATGTGTAGCTTTCCGCGCGGACGACGATTCAATTTCGAAGGCTATTATATTTTGCGGTGTGGATTTCGGACGGGGGGAAGAGCTAGCCGAAATTGAGTTCGGCCCGGGGCTCCGAGACTGCGATCGCTTGTAAGCTTGATTATTCGGCGAAATTTCGGGATTGTTTAGAGCGGGAATTTGATTTTAGGACGCCGCGATGTGTATACGGCCGCTGATTTTTTTGGGCTCTTGTTTGGGGAACCGGGGGAAAATCGAATTTCGTTTGGGGGCTGGAAGGTATACTGAATTTTGACTTTGAAATTCTTAAATTGGGTTTCAATGCGCGGTGATTGCGCGGGAGAATCAATGTAACAACAATTGGGACATTTTGTGTGTATGCTAAGTACTTGTTAAATTTCTATAAAATGACTTCGCGTTAAGGCTAAATGACGTTTGCTTGAAAGCTTATTGAAAATTCATTAAAATTTCTATCGGAATCTGCATAAATATTTATTCCCAGAGATGATATTTGCAACATTTACAGAATAACTTGATTTTATGAAAAATCTTTAAATTTATATATAACACTGACGACAGGTTTTCATTATGCTTATTCCAAAATTGACAGTTTAAAATTTAGAGCACACCACCGACAATTTCTTTCAATTAAACTCCCTTGACTTCCCGTCGTTTCACTTATTAAATCCATTAAATATTTATTAAATCAGTCCTGCGGCGGCGGATTAGTTTAGCATGAAAGCTGTCTTGAACGCTGTAAACCGAGTTTCCGAAGTTGCAGCCCCGCGCTGATCGAATAGAAACTTGTGACAAGTGGACTGAATGATCCCCGCGCCGGACTCGAAATTGATGACGCCGCCGAACGTACATTCGGATTGAATTCCGCAGCGTTTCCAAAATCGATCGAGTCTCACACGGCGGGGCGTTAAACATTCGAAAGTCGCGTCGCTCGCGAAGTTTAATAAACAGGCGCTCGAACAAAAAGAAATATATTTCGATGGGGCGGAAAACTTGGACGCGGAGCAGAGGGCAAAGCAAATTAAAATACGGGTCAACGAAGTTTCCTCTGATGTCGACTTATGGAGATCCTAATTGAGAACTTAATTACTCGACAACTTTCTGGGTGTAAACTGCAGTGCCGGGAGAGCCGAAGCCTGTATATATAGGGAAATACAAGCTGCGAAATGGCTTTTTCGGGGGATTGAAAAATTAACAGTTAGATATCTTGTCGAATATCGGCTTTCCGCCGAATGAATATGGATTCGCGAAACAAAATCGAAATCCACTCGAGGAGATAAATCAAGGCAACTTTCCTCTCTCGACGTTCGAATGAATGCAAACTCGATATATATTCGTTCGGATGATTTCTCTAAAAAAAGAGAGAAAGAGAGAGAGAAAGAGAGAGAAGACAAAGAGAGCGGAGAGGGCCAACGAACCGTCGATATGAAATCGCGTATAAATCTTCGGGTATGAAAATCCGAGGGAGAGAGAGGGAGGATCGATCGCTCCATTTTTCAAACGGCTCTCGTTTTTAATCTCTTTAGCGCCCGGCGTATTAATCTGCTAGCGCGTCAACTGCCTGTTTTCATTCCGGCCTCGAATGGGTTCGGCGCCTTCGGGAGGCGAGAGATTCAATGCGGGTATTATCGGGGGGTAAGAAAACACTTGACTCGGTTTATCAAGCTTCTTTGAAGCACCTTATTGTGATTTCTTTGAGCGTCGGACTGCTGCGCGGACGAGACGACGTGCGAACGAAATGAGTTTTGCACGGACTTGGTTGTGAGAATGAGGTGTTAACAAACGAAAGTAGATAACGTTGTTTTTACACTTCTTTTGGATTTTACGAGTGACAGTAAAGGAATTCCTGGACTGTTTTTTCGATTCTAAATGTAGCTTATACACTGAGAGAAGAAATATAGTAAAAATTATAAATAATATTGTAAAAATTACTATACTGTATAGTAAAGCCACCACAGACTGTCAAAACCCAAAAAATTACTATACTTTGTAAGAAATGTTACTATACCGTTTGGTCAATTTTCCTATAATGTATGGTAATTTTTACTAAACTTTTTTTCTCAGTGTAGTAAACCGTGTTGGAAATTTCACGAGTTTTCTTTACCCATTTCATTAATAGTCGACTAAATTTGGTCAATCTACAAAATAATAGTGAAAACTCCCAACAGGGGCCCAATTATCACCAATAACGCGGTAGTAAATGCATTTGTCACATACAGAAACTACTAATACCTACGAAATAAACCCAAAAACGAAATCGATTTCCACCAGGGACTAATAATCAAACACGCGGTGCAACGACCCGCGCCTACCAATAAAATTCCCATCAGAAAACATAACCTCGCACCCACTAGCAATATTTCAAGACCATCGCTCTCACCTCCTTCCTCGTCCTCGAATCAGATCGCCGGTCCATCGTCTCCCTTCTCCCGCGCGCGCGCGCCAAAACCCCCGGCCCGGGAGACAAAAGAGGCATCCCCGGCCATATGCGCAGCTCTTACGCAATCGTCGTCGCGGCTGATTTTTCTCTCCGTAGGGGGGCCACGACGGGCTGCGCGTCCCCGCGAGAGAGAGAGAGAGAGAGAGAGAGCGGGGGACGTATCGATCTGCCGGCCGATGAGAGCGGAATATCCTTTTGTCAAAGGAGAGACGCTGATGTTGCTGCGGCAACTGGCCGGGGGTTCGATGCTCTCTCTCTCTCTCCCTCTCGTTGCTCTTGAGAGGCGACGGCGTTGTTCGCAGGCGTCGGACGCAAGCCCATGTTTGCACTCGGCTAAATTCGATACGACGACGTGTCGGGAATGTCACTGACCGCCGGTGCTGCTTTTTTTCTCTCTCTTCTATTAATTACGCGCGGGTAATGAGCGAATGGTAAATAAGGTTGGGTGGGGAGGCGTGGTGGATTGTTTGCGGGGATTATTTGCCGTTGGGGACCTTTGGGAGGAGGTAATTTTGGATTAACGCGAAAATGTATATTGTACTTTTGAAAAGTTATCCGGGGAAACTGATGCCTTTCTTCTCGTGTTATTAATTTCGGTACGAGATATTTTGTTAATTAAATGCCAAGGCCAGTGAAATTATTCAGTCGGCTGATTCACGTCAAAAATAATATATGCCGCGAACGAGCCTCCGTTTGAAATTTGATTGGCAATTAAATTTACTCGAGAATGTATAATAAGCTTTGAAGGCTTATTATTAACGGGATTAAGTCGAACAATAAAACGTTTTTCAAGTATAATCTTTCATCTCTCAACGATTCGCAGAACTTTTTTTTCAAACCGATTTTATAGTCTAACATGAATTACGATCGACGATAAATTATAAGTTTAATTAACACTCCTACCAACAATCCCTTTATGTAAGCAAAAGCCGAATAGATTTTTGAAATGGAAACAAAAATTTCCAAGAGCCTCGCGCGCGTTTATTTTATTTACGACTCATCCGCATAAAGCAATAAAAAAAAAAAAAAAACACAGTTGTAGTATTAGCAGCTCCCGCAATATTAAAAGTATTTTATCTTGTTTACAACGGCCGTAAAATTGAAAACTCTTATTCTTCCCCCGTATATTTTATAGTATCGCAATAAAAACCTCCCACGTCCGCGGACGCATCGAAAACTATTATACATATTTCATTAAACTCAATGCGGAAGCTCCATATTTTTCACCTATAACAAGCGCCTTGATAAATCGTCCGAGCGAAAAAGGCAAAGCAAGTCCTAAAAGGAGAGAGCTACGCGCGGATTATTATTCAGTTACCTCCGAGTCTGTAATTCCCCCCTGCATTCAGAAAAATCTTCCCGTCGAGTAAAGTTCAAAGGCGCCCCGATAGAATCGCCGAGGCAGATCAAAGAAAAAAAAAAAAGAAAAAGCGCGCGCGCCTCGATATAATTCGATCCCCGGTGTACGGAAGCGTTACGACGCCTCGCAAAATCCGGCGCGCTCCTCGTGCAATTACCGGGCTTATTAATTATTGAGATAAAAAAAAGAGAGAGAGAGAAGCGAGCAGTACACGCGTCGCGCCTCCCAATTATGCTCCCTGCGCGCGCAGAGAGGGACGTTTACGCGATCGATTAGCGGTTTCGACTGATCATAAAGGCCCCCTCCGCCCCCCGAGCGCAATTCCATTAGTTCGTTTTTCGTGCGCGCGGATTCCCGGTAGCAATGGACCTACTTTCGCATCTCTCGACACACGCCAATTACCGGTGCGCGCGCGCGCGGGCAGCTTGTTTGTCTGAAATTACGAGTTCTCGTGCGTCGGGCCGTTTCGCCTTCGACTCTCCCCCTTCGGCGCGGGAATTCGCCGGATTACCTCTCGGTGTTTTCTTCGAGCTGTGCGCGCCTCGCTCCGGCTGTCGGGCTCGGTATTGTTGAATCTTTCATTTGCGCGGCTATTGATTTTCGGATTGAACGGATATATACAATTCGGTCTGGACTCTGGACTCGCAGTATTATATCGAGCGCGCCGGATTGCCGCCGGAGAGCAAATTGAGTTGTAAATGCGCGTTTCGCCGCTTTTCGTGTAATAAGAGGGCATTTTTTGAGTGTCGCCGGGTGTTTGAATTAGAATGTTGGGATTTGTCTTGTCTTTCATCACGGTTACGATGAGAATGAGTCGGCAGTTTGAATTATTCCAACGACTTCTTTTACGTCGCTACTGCTTAATCGGGTTGTAAATGGTTTTTAAATTGGAGCGGCGTCTTCTGCCCTAAAACGTCTAATTCCTCTCGAAATTGCATTTCCTCGAACTCAACGCTCTAAACGCCATTCCCTTAAATTTAATTTTTCCTCCTTAAAAGCGTTTAAAAGGCTCTTCGTCCCCCCCTCTAAGGTTAATATAATTCTCCACTCTACAAACGAAAATTAAAAAAAACCTTCGAAAAAAATTGCCACCCAAAAACCTCCCCCTCGACTCTCCAATCCGCTTCCTCGAAATCTCCCGCGCGAAGAGCTCTCGGCTAATTCCTCGAGCGGGCTTAAGCAGCCGTTAAAAATAGAGAAAAATCCATCAGCCTCCCCCCCCCGTCGAAGAAGCCTCCGAAGAAGAGTGATAATAATCGTGAACGACGGCGGCGGGGGTAATAGTCGTCGGCACTGGCAACAACTGTTCCGGGCTGGCAGAGCCGCCGCCGCCGCCGCCGCCGCGTCGGCGCTTTTTCAGCGTGCAGCAACCCTCGCTATCGATCGCCGCGCCGCTTGGCTGCTGCCGCCGTCCGCCGCCGCCGCCGCCGCTGCAGGAGTAGCAGCAGTCCTTCCTTCCTTTTTCTCTTTCTCTCTCTCTCTCTCACTCAGCGCGCTTTTCCTCGATAAATCTCGCTTGATTTTTTTGCCGCCGCGCTTCCTCTTTCGCGCTACCGCCAATAAAGAGAGAGAGAAAGAGGAAGGGCGGAAGGGGGAGGCGTGACGATTGCATAGAGCGGCGGGGCACGTTTGTAATTCGCGAATTTGGCACGGTGAAATTTAATAAAAGGACCTGTACATATATTCATCGGCGTTCGGAGCTCGCGATTTCCTGCTCCCCCTCCCGCCGGCGACGACGCGGATTGCGTCTTCCGCGTCGAGACGCGTTTACCCACCGGAACGAGGGCTTTATATGGAAAAAGAATTTCCCGTATATATGTAAGAAACAGCTTTCGCACACACACAGACTCGAGTTTCTCAGCGAAATCCCTCGTCCACGCGGCCGCCGCGCTCTTACTTTCTCTTCCTCCCCGCAGACGTCGAGTCCTCCTTCGGCTCTTTTCTCCCCCCGCCGTTGGGCCGGGGGTGCCGCGCCAGGACTCGCCCTCCTCTCTCTCTCTCTCTCCCGAAGCGCGGCGCTCTCTCTCTCTCTTATATCAAAGGCGACGGCTTTGCTCTCAGTGCCGCTGCAGCCGGCCGCCCGCGAGCATCTCGCGGATTAGGCGCCGAGAGTGAAGAGTGGAGGAGTGTGCGCTTTTTTTTTTGTTTTCAAGTGACTGTTGTTGTGAATTGTATATATAAGCAGCGCGGGAAATGGTTTTTCGCGCAGCCGACGACGCAGCGGGAGGCGGGAGATAAGAATTCGGTTAGCGTCCGAGACGTACGGCGGAGATTTTGCTTGTTAGAGTAAGTGCTGTGTATAAAGCCTTGCAATATAAGATTGCAAGTTTAATTGCAGGTTAGGGGCGAAAGATAGATCACGGAGAGAGATATTACATTGCAGCTTCAATAATTCAGTAGCGCGCGGAGAGCTAGAGTTAAGGAGTAAGTTGAAAAGCTTTTATCTCGTAGTAGCCCTCCTTATAACCTCTCGCCGCCGTAAAATATTACGAGAGGCACGTATACAGTTATACGTTTTCACCGGGCGAGTCATAACTTCGGGGAAACTTCTGATAATAGTTTTCGTACCACCGGTATTACCGGCAAGTTTTCGTAACCCGCGCGGTCTGTGTTTGCTTTCGATTTACCGGCACGGCGAAATGCGAGTTTCGCAAAAAGCCCCCCCTCTCTCTCTTCTTTTCTGTACTTCGCGATGCATCTTCTCCTTCCCTCCCCCCCGATGCAACCTAATTCCGGGCGCGGATCGAAATTCGAGTAAAACTTCGTGATACACGGCTGGAAAACAGGCGTCGCAATTTGTTCGCCCGTCTCCGTTGAGATTTTAAACGGTTTAATTTTAAGCCGAATTCAATTTTCCGGCGTTCTCGTGTGTGTACGAACGATTAGCGTGATTTATCGCGCTCGCGCCGTCGTGTAAAACGCGTCGTAACCGGATTAGCGCCGTAAAAAAACGTATATAGCCCCTTACGGAACTCCGTAACAATCCCCCGACGCACGCGTATCTCCCCCGTCTCCGGTCACTTCCGCCGTCCTCTCGCCTCTCCAGGTATATATTAAATTTCCCCGGTGACTCTCTCTCTCTCCCTCTCTCTCTCTCGGATCAAAGCTATTTTATTTCAGCTGCGCGTGTGCAACGTCACACGTCGCGAATATAATCAATATATAGCCCCTCTCCACTCCCACGTTGAATATTTATATACTCCCGGCGGCCGGCGGCAGCTCTCCGCGAGAGCGTGAAATCGCCGCGACGAGGCTCATCCTTTTTTTACACGCGCGCGCGCGCCGGACGCGTGCACAAAGCGTGCGGCGCGCGTGGATCGCCAGAGGGGAGCCGCACGCATCTTGAATGGAACGGGGGAGACGACGACTACGCTTTCTTTTCCCTGGCCCCTCCGGTGCGCATTCGGAGACGTGCGACCTGTCGTACGCACTGGCATGAGTCTTTCAGAACGGTAATTGGGCTGCCCCCCTCCCCCCTTCCGTGCGTGCAGGCTCACGGACGAGTTCATTAATTTTTAGGCCGACGACGACGACGACGGCTGCACGATGACACTTTCACCCGGCGAACAATGCTTGTTAGGCGACGAGTCGGCTGCAGTCGGAGGATGATTTTTTGACGCGAGGGGCTGCAGAGAGAGAGAGAGAGACGCGCGTCGAGTCGCCGCGTTTAAAACGAAGCTTCGGGGGAAGCGAGACCGTCGCCCGGGGAACGCGGGAGAGGGCGAAGGGTTCGCGTTGGGAATCTTTGGTCGTTTGATTTTTTTTTCGTGAAATATATATGTGGGGCAACGGAGACGTGGATCGGGGTTCGAGGCCGAGTTTTCTTTTAAGCACTTTTGAGTGTTTTTGTTAATGCAACAAGTGCTTCTGGAGGAGCTCCGAGTTTCGTTTTTGAGGAAAACTTGGGGCGAAGTTTAACGTCAATTTAAGTTTCGAGACGGTACACTGTGATTACCGGTTTATAAAGTACCGAAACTCGTCGCAAATTCCGTATTACGTTCGAAATAAGCGCGTTTTATTAAAGTTTCTCGTTGGAAAATTTGCAGAACAGTAATATTTGCATAATGTTTGCGCTAAATTTTATGCATGAAACGAATGCTAACGTTTCCCCCTCCGACTATTATGTACTATTTGCAAAAATACTGCAAAACGAGATTAGGATGCGTCTTTCCTCGCGTACAGGGAAATTCTTGGTAGTGTTTAAAGTCGCTTCAGGTATCATCATCTGTGCGACATTTAACGCCGATCTGTATCTTAAAGCGTCGTTTATGCCCCGGTCATTTTATTGGATCTGTTTGACGCTTTATTATTTGTGAAAAACGTGAAAAATAAAGTCTTTATAATCGTTTCGTATAGAGGGTTTTCATGCCATCCAGTTCTGAGAAATAAATTTACACAGAAATCTTTTTATTGGGACTAATTTTTTTTTACAATATACATCCTGAAATAATCAGGTTTTACTCGGAATTTTGCCCTCCGTAATAATCCCAACATTTCCGACGTAGTGAAGTGTAATGGAAATTAACGAAACGTCCGAGTATTACACTTTTTATTCCCAAAAAATGTAAAGCATTAAACGCATTTAATCTCTGTCCGCTGCAATAAATAACCCCACGCAACGCAAACAAATTCCGACGTTCTCCCGTCCGTTCGCATAAATCCAGCGAGAAAAATCCCGGTACCCTATATATTTCCCAAGCATAAACAGGGCAAATAAACTCGTTCGGCGCGTCGGGCGTGTGTCCATAAGAAAGGGCACAGAATCCACCTGAAAAAGATAAAACCCGCGCACACCTTGACCGCCTCGTCGCGGGAGGCGCCGCGTTTACGACTCCGCCGCAATTTATCACCGAGAGATAACGCATTTAAGGGACGCGCGCGCGCACACACAGTGGCCTTTGTTTTCTCCCATAAATCCCCGGCGATACACCGCGGGGCGGCAGGTGCGAGGAAAGTTCGGAGAGCCGGTCGCGCGACCCCTCGTTAACCCCCTTTCAGGAGTCGCGACGTTTTTTTTCTCGCTCTCGGCTCTTTCATCTTCCTCTTTCTCTCTCCTTCTCGCTCTTTTTCCGCGCGCAGCTTCTGCGGCGGCTCTCTCTCTCTCTCTCTCTCTCTCTCTCTGCTCATTGGCTTGATTGCCTTAATAAGGGCCGTTCCCAGTCAAAAGGGGAAAGAGCGCGCGTCTGCGTGTGACACGGCGCTGATAGCCGAAGGAGAAAGAGAGAGAGAGAGCGGAGAGAGTGCAAAGGCTCTCTTGTTCCAGAGATTATATTCGACGAAGTCCCTTGGAAGCCCGGGCAGATGGTAATGTCGGCGCGGGGATAATTGGCGGCGTAGACGACGCGACGAGCTCTGCCGGGTTTTATTGGGGGATCGGAGCGATTTGAGGAGGTCGGAAGAAATTTTTGGTCGTGAGTCATGGGGGGTTTTTTATGGAGGCGAAACGTTGTGCAATATTGAAATGAAGATGATTCGCGCTCTGAAGGTGATTCACGCTTTGCGGTCAGTGTTTCAATGCTTAACTGTCGCGGTTCGCGTATTTTTCAATTGTAATATTTGACGAGCGGCAGTAATTTCTACTCTCTTACCCATCACTAAATGTATTTCTGGGGATACGACTATAATTTATTAAAGTTACATTTTAGCTACGACGGCACAATATTAGACGGTACGACCGACGGTTAAAAACAAGAGATAATTCCTTGAAAGCATTTCCAAATACTCCGCTGGAAAAACTTGGCAAGTCCCGATGAGAATGAAAGCCCGTTAAGCGAAATTTACTACACCGCCTTATAGTTCCCGAAAGCCGGCCGAAGCACAGCTCATTAATTCCCCGCTCGTGGCAAAAAATAGCTTTCCGCGAAAAAGCGGCCACCTTTCGGCCCGTTTCTCCGCGCATATTAATTATATCCACCACGCTTGCTCCTCCGCTCTCTCCCGCAGAATGTACATCCCATCGTCTCCCGTTCTTTTTACCCGGAGCCGCTCGTCTCTCAAGGCCGCAGCGGCGGGGTTTAAAAAAAAGGGTCGCCCCGCGTTCCCGGAATTATACGGCTCCGCCGCGGAAGGGCGCGCGCGCACATGTCCATTTTTAGGAGAGCCGAGCTGCTGCTGCAGCATCCGCCGGAAGCGAGGAACGCTTCTCTCGCGCGAAATACGGAGCGGCTTTTGGTTTTTTTCTTTTCCGGAGAGAATTGCGCCGTTCGCGATTCGCGACCGAAGTGCGCGGGAAAACGGGGAAAGAGGCTTGGGTTAGTGGTTTTTCCGATTTGCTGATCGGAGCTTGGTGTTTACAATTGAAGAATATAAAAAAAATGTAATTATTTGTATACTAGCTACTCATATGTAACTGAATATTATACGCATACTGAAAAAAAGGTTCCTCTCCTTACGAGAAAAATCCTCTGAATATTTACGTCAGCGGAATTTCTATTTATAAGAAAAGAATTCTGCTCCTCTCGAATGGATTTCTATTTAGTTGGAAAAACCATAATTTTGTCTGAAAATGAAATCTATTCCAGACAAATAATATTCCTCTTATTACAAATGGAAATTTCGTTGACGTAAATATTGAGAGGATTCTCAACGTTCCTCTCGTAAGAAGAGGATCGTTTTTTCAGTGCATTCTTTACTGCATTCTTTACACGGAGAGAAAAGTTAAAAAAAAAATTATATACTTTTAGTAAAGCGGTAACAGACTTGTCGTAAGCCAAAAAGCTTTTAAACTTTTTAGTAAAATTTGCCAAACGTTTTGAAAAATTTGATGGACTTTTATTAAATTTTACAAAAAGTTTGGCAAATTTTACTAAAAAGTCTAGTAATTTTTTGGCTTACGTCAAGTCTGTTACCACTTTACTAAAAGTATAGTAATTTTTCCCGAACTTAACTTTTCGTCCCCGCGTATTAGCGTTCCCATAATTCATTTCGCATTTATATCGTCGAGTAAAAACCGTCGCAATTTTCATCATCAAACGCGTAAAAAAGAGTAAACTAAAAAGCCCCCGAAGATTTATGAAACTCCTCGACACCCGATAAAAATGAATCTCACAAAAGCGCGCGCCGCCATAAAGCACGCAGAGAGAGAGAGAAAGCGAGAAAATTTATCTCCCTCCCGTCGCTCTTTACAACCGCATTACACCTTCCTCCCCTCCACTTCCTCCTCCATCCAAAAAAAAAAAAAAAAAACACACACACACAGTCCCTCTCGGCAATCGCTCCTTCCCTCTCTAAGCTCGATCAATCGGCGAATCGAAACGGCGCGCCGCAACGCACAATACCGGCTCTAATGCCCGGGAAGCGTCGCCGCGATTCATCCGCGCGATGAGAAAGGACCCGCGATCGATCAAGCGGACTGATTAAAGGCCGCGTCGAAGCCGGCCGGGGTGAATTGACGGGCCGCGGCGTCCATTTTCCGGCCTGTTTTAATAGCGCGTGATCGGCCCCGCTACTAATTTGCAGGACACTGTGCCGCGAGTTTTTCCCGCCGAGTTCTCTTATCGTTATTCGATATAGTTATACACAGTCTGGAGGCGGCTTATTTGCAGAGTATCGGCTGGGCGCGATGTTGCTCTTGTTGCTCTGTCGGGGGAGTTTATATTGAGTTTCGGATATATTTATTGCTGGTCGGGGGGCTTTTAAGTATTCGACTCTGGAGACTATTAACCGTTTGAGGGATCGATCGTTGGAGCTTTTTAATTACCGGCAGTATACGTGTTTGCGATTACAATAAATAAATATGTATGAGCCCTTTTGCTCTGTACTTTTACCTGATATAGCTTTCATTTTCTTCGGGAAATTTGCATGCATTAAATTCGCCCGCCTCGCTTTATTTCGTTGTACTTAAAATTCCTTCCTGGGCATGCTTTGTTCGAAAATTTTCGAGCGTCGAATTCGTCGAAAAAGTCGCTTTTGCTTCGTTACTTCAAAGTAAAACTTCGCAGTTTATTAACTTCTCCAGTTATGCGCTAAGCAGGGAAAGTGTCGAGTTTTAAAATTAGAACTTCGCCCGAGAAGCTGTATAGTTTAGAATTTCTTTTAAGCCTCCTTGACAATGTAAATTTCATTCCCTGCAGTATAAGTTACATCGACGAGAGCCCTGAAACGGGAAATTTAATATTTGCGCTGCAACATTGTTCCTTCCATTACAAAAGCCGGCCTCTTTCACCGGAAGAGGACGTTGATATTAACTTTAAGCGACGACACTTCCGCGCAGCTCCGCTTTGACCCGGGAATAAGTGGCATTGCGACTGTTTTCGATTAGATTGCCGTAAATAAAAGCCAGGAAAAAAAATGTCGCACGCTCGTACGAACGCATTTCGAATAAAGAAGTACTCACACACTCCGTCGCTTAAGAAAAGCAGTGGCTAACAATATAGCCACTCCTCGCCCGCATTCTTCCAAAATTAGCTTAGCCTCCAGGTCGTTCAGCAGCTAAACTCCTCGCAATCGCGATATGTACCCTCCCGCAATCTAAGCCGCATCTCGTTATGCAAAGGAGGCTGATGTATACTCCCGACGGTAGTAAAAAAAAAAACGCGGCATATGCACCGGTCGCGGGTCATTATGCTCGCGACGCTCCGCACAAAAGAGCGAGAGACCGTCACGGCCGACGACGACCGTGCACGCACACACACACACACCCGCCGGTCACGACATCTTTTCGGGAGAAAAGCGCGCGCGACGCTTCCGCCGCGGAAATTATACCGGCCGCCTGGCTATAGATGTATATACGTATGTTTATTGCGCGTACAGGTGTTCCTGCGCGGCTGCATCTAACAATCGGCTGGGATGAGCGGCGCGACGGTTTAATTATACTTAAGTACGGGGCTCGGTGAGGTATTGACTTGGAAAGTAAAAAACTGGCCGACGATTGTGCGCAGATGACCCCACTTGCGGTTAATGACATACAAGAGAGCCGCCGCCGCCGCCGCCGCCGCCGCGCCGTTTGAATGAAACGCGAGGGATATATCGTTAGAGGAGTGGACGCGCTGCTGCGCGTCCCACTTTATTTTTCTGACAATGAGTTTGATTGCGGTGTGGAATTGAAAGTTGGGTCAATACGGAGAAAAAAAAACAGAGTATACCCGCCGTGTAATCATAGATTGTCAAAGTGGAAGAATTACTGTACTTCGCGAATGTAAACGGAATTGTACGGTGTGACTTTTCTCTCTGCTTGTTTTTTTTTGTCAAAATGCACAAGAGTGCACTCTCGTGTATGCAGTAACGAACCTAATCCGGGAAGCTCCGCGAAAAATTAAAACCTCCATTTCAGGAGGCGAGGCGGAGGAGGCATTTGTCGTTGCAATATGAAAACGAAGGGGCATAAAAAATTCGCGACATAATATATAGACCGCGCGGCAAAAAACGTCAGAAATAGCGGGTTACATTATTAAGCTCGACGGGCTAAATTGTAGAATTGGAAAATCTGGGTCGCTTACGGACAATGCCGAGAAAACAATTTCAAGCACCTCTCTCTGCCTTCTGGGTGTAAAATAAACTACGTTTCCCTGTGTACCTGCGGGGCGTTTCTTTAAATGATTTGTAACTCCGCTGCTTGAATTTTTTAAAGCTCTCCCGGCGGTATTAATACGTTTGAGATACGCTCGTTCGCCTCTGTGCGCTGAATATTTCCACCGAGAGAGAGAGAGAGAGAGGAGTTTTGAACTTTGAAAAGTTCAAAAAAAAAACCGCTTTTTCACAACACTCTCCTTTTTTCGACGCTGGGAAAGTAATTAATAATCCCGCTGAATAATTATTCGACCTCAATTTTTCATCGTTAAAAAAGTGTAGACAGCGGCTCTCGAAACTCTTAATGTCGTGCATTCAACGTCGTCTAATTAATATTTTCGAGGCATATTCGTTAAAATTGAAAGAAAATAGCGTTGCAACACCTCGAAACCCAACAGCCATCGGCTTTGCCCCTTTTTAAAATTCAGCGCTAAAAACTTGACCGATCCCCACTTAACGAAGACACAAAGCTCCTGAATAATAAACCCCCGAGCGAAAGCGTCAATGTAAATTCAGCCCCCCCGATTCCTTACGCTCATCCCGCGCCGAGTCCCGCGGCATTTCGCTCTCGCTGAAAAATTAATTACTCAGCCGCGGCGTCTCGCCCGATGGCGCCTAAAAACACACCGGGCGGAATCAGCGGCCGCGGCGGCGGCGGCATTAGAAATTTAAATCTCGCGCGGCTCCTCGACCGCTGCATAATCGATCGAGTCCGCCTGGTTAACTAGCCGCGTAACGATCCTCGTAAAAAAAAAGGGGCAACAGCAGAGGATTTCGGCGGGCGGATTGCATTATCGATGAGGCCCCGGCCGCTTTAAATAGGGAGAGGACAGCCTTGGTATATACTTTCTCGCTCGAACCCAGGAGCTGCTGCCGTTGCCGGCGGCTGAGGCGGATCAGCTCCCTCGGCCGAGAGGATGAATGGGACGGACGGTCTATTTTTGCTCCGGGGAACGAGGAGGGAAGACAGTTGGGCGTACTCCGAAAATGCGATGAATTTAGGAGGATATGTCGCCCTGAGAGGAGCTTTTTCGGGAGGGGAATCGAGGGACTTCTTTTTTTTTTGTGGGCAGGAGAGCGATTGAGTTTGGTTCTGTGCGCGGGGATATAAGGTTGGAATAATTAATTATTCGTAAAGTTATCGTTGATTATTGAATGCGTTGTAAAAAGTGTAATTAAATATATTTTATTTTTTTGAGAAATAGATTCGCAATTATAAAAAAAAAGATTTGTAATAAAGTTCCGAATTCACTTCAAGGATTCACTTCCTACAGCACTATAAAAATAAAATCCATTTCTCTCCAGATCCACCAGAAATAAAAATTTTATCGCAACAAAGAATCCCAGTTACACTTCCACCTTACAAACGAGCGCGAATTCGCAAAGAAAAAAAAAAAAAAAAAAACAGAACTCCGACTCTCGCACAAAGCATTAATCCGCGCAAAAATGACGATTTATCGACGCTTCCCCGCGCGACCCAGACGCGACGCGCGCTTTAATTCGTTTATTCGCGGCGAGAGCGGATAATTTATTTATCCGGTGCCGTCGGCGGCTCGGCGTGCCGGGAGAGTGTATATACACCTTTTTCTCGCCGCGTCGCCGCCCACAGCTACCCTTTTTTTTTTTCGAGGAGGCGCTCTCTGCCGGCCTGGCGAAGGACGTGCCGTAACTCGATTGCCGAGCAGCGAATCGTCCTCGGCCAATTTTCAGCTTATTTTCCGCTGAAAGCCGCTCTCGGCCGCGTCTGCGGGGACACCTTTTTGCGAGGAGGCTGCTTTTAGAAGCTTGGAGGGATGGCGGTGGTTTTTTTTTTTTGGCTCTTGGACGAGGGAAGGTGTGGGGTTATGTAATTATAGTTTTTTTATTAGAAAAGTATATTTGATTTCAGTTGTTATTATTGTTTATATAGTGTTTAATTAAGAAAAATGTTATTACATATCAATCAATTTACATTTGCAGTAAAAGCTTGTACTTTAATCAAACAATTAAATTAAAACCTACTCCACGTGCATATTTTACCTAAAATTGCTCTAAATTGATTGATCTTCTGTAAATTCCTGCTGAACCCGTTAATACTCGCAACGTGCACTCATTTCATCAACAATTACGTTCAACGATAACAATTCGCGTCCAACAATAACCATTAATTCATCGGCATTAACCAAAACATTCGCGAACCCCCTCGCGCATCCGCCTCTTTTTCCCCGCGTCGACGCCCCTCATTAAACGGCAGCAAAATCGGCGTTACGTAAACTCAGCCAATTCGCCCACGCCAGCCGCGAGTCCTCTCCGCGAAAAAACAAGTTACGCAAAAGCGTCTCGATAAACCCCAGTTTAAACCCCCCGCGGCGTTCGAGTCCCTCTCCCGACAATAGAAATCGCTCGAAAGAAGCGGCACTAGACGACAATCGCACGCGCCGAACTCTCGAACCCCCGCCTCCCCCGCCGAGGGCGCAAAGCCTATTAGCCTCGCTCCGCCGTGCTCGGAAAGCCGGGTACACGTCTGTTTGGGCTGCGAGAGCTTTCCGCGACGGATTTCGGACTCGCAATTTCCGCGGCCAAGTTTTTTCAATCGCTGCGGGGTGAAAGCTGCGGGGAGAGAGAGAGAGAGAGAGAGCTTTTTCTCTTTTGTTCGCGGGGGGTGGAAGCTTTTGGGCTGCTGCGTAATTTTGGAGGAGTGTTTTTGGCATAATTCCGGAGGGGCGACTAAAGTTCGCCGTGTTTTTTTTCCGATGGTTTATTAAAACTTTGCTCCCGAAAAACTTTCTCTCTCTCTCTCTCTCGGGTACATAAGGTCAGAAGCGCGCTTTTATTTCGACCGAAGCCCAAACGAGTTCTCGCTCGAAGCGTGTGTACAAGCTCCGGCCGTCATTCGCAATTAGCTCAGTCGATTGTAACTTTCTCACTCTCCGCGGCTGAAAGCCAGCCTCTCTTCTATTCGTTTCTCCCGCAGCGCGCAGCGAACGAGGAAGAGGAGCCTTATAACGCGACGTATCGTTTTTTCCCCCTCCTCCTTCTCCTCTCTCTCCACAGCTCGTTTTCTCCGTCTGGCGAGTGCAAAGGCAGTTACTTAATACGCCTCGAGAAGGGATTAGGTGTCGTGTTTCCACGGACTTCGGGGCCTCGGCTGCAGTAGCATCTGCTCTCACATATATATGTTCTCGGGCTGCGTGGAACGAGAGCCACTACTTCCTCGGGCCGTACATTTCTTTGCGGCGCGCTCTCCATTATTTCCCGCCTTTATCCGGGCCGTCTTGTTCGCCGAGCGCCGGACAAATCCTTTCGGCGCGCGGCGGGGCGGTGTATTTTTTTCTTTTTTTTCGAGACGAGACGGGGGGCTGTTTTCGCGCGAATAATTAGCGTTAATAAGTGCGCCGGCTGATTTACATTTCAATGCGGCGGGTAGTAGTTCTTCGGCGCTGAAACGTGTTATTAGGGAAATTTCATGCTCCGGGGAATTGAGCGAGCTTTGTGCAGAGCGCGAGCTTCGCGCGAATTAATTAGAGGAGTCGGAATTTCGCTGTTTTTCTAAAATAAAGCCGCTTTTTTGCATGCGAGGGCCGCTTTATTTATTTGAGAAACGCGTAAAACGCGCTATAATTTAATGATGCTCGCGGAGCTTTGCGTTAAAAATAATCTCGTTTAGAAGAGTCTGTTTTAAAAATTGCTTTTGTACACTCGGAGGTATTTAGTAAAACAAACGTATAAATTACCATACTCTCCTACGTTTTCCGCCAAATCTCCTAGAATTCCATTAAATTTTCACGAGTTTTCATTAAATTTTCCGAGAAGGCATACCAATTTTTTTTCGGTCTCGTCGGTCTGCAATTGCTCGACGATAAAAGTATACAGCAATTTTCACCGAAACGCTTCTCTCCGCGCGCTCGAACAATATCCCACTCCGCGCTCCAATCAATAAACTAACAATTCCAGAAGTAAAACAACCCCGCCGGGCGAAATACGACACCCCTCGCCGATTAAAATAAATTAAGGCATTATTACACGTGTCAGAGAAACAAGCTCGCACTCGATCCGATTCCCCTCTCCGAAGGAGTTGCGCCTTGCGCAAATAAAACATAAACGAAAAAGAAACACCCCGCCGGCGACGGCCTCAATGCGTGATAATTAAAATTTTCGAGAGGCAGCTCCGCGCATCTGGACAGCTCCGTCCGTTAGATTACTGGCCTCGTCATCTGATTAAGGTAAATTGCGCTTTTGCAATTCGCGCTCGAGTGCGACAAAGGGGCGACGATAATTTATAAAGTAGCGTCTCTCTCCCTCTCTCTCTCTCTCTCTCTGCCGATGGCCCCGGGAGAGAGACTGCAGCGATTATTGTTATTGAGCCCGAGCTTTTTCGCTTTTAATTAATGCTTTCTCTCGACTCATCTCCTCCTCTCTCGTCTTTTTCACTTTCTGCCTCCCGGATTAATTGGATGAACGCTGCGACTTGCTGCCGTCTAATTGCTCCTGGGCTGCTTCGGGATTTTCGCTCGGCTCGCCGAGAAATGGATTTTGTCGTTCGAATTAGTGTTTTTTTCTCTTTTTTTTTTTAAAGGAAGCTCGTAATGCTTAGCGGGACTTTCAGCTTTATTTCCAGCAGTTACATCTGTTTAGGACGGAAAGTATATTTTCCTTTAAAATTGTCCTTTCCCCCGGGGGGAGAGTCGCGCCGCGAAATTGCAGCGTCCCTTTCTCCGGGGTTATTTTATGCACACAGGCAGAGGCAAAAGAAAACACGAGTCACGCGACAATCGCAGTTCATTAGCGTTCGCGACATTGCGAGCCGTTTGTCTTCCGCTCACGTTCGCTTATTTCCTTTTAAAGGCAAGGTGCAGGGCGCACCTATTTATAGGTTATAAGGACGGCAGAATTTTACTACTTTGCTCGAGATCCCAAACCGTAAATTTAGCTAATAATAAATTCAGCAAACAGCAACGTGACTGCAGTGGTTAGAGTGGCTCGCGGGAAGACAAAAGTGCATAAGCGATGAAGGGCTCATTCGAGGGGTTATTCACTGGATGTAATCATAAACCACTTGGTAAAAAATCGATTACGAAATCGCTCTGTAATCAAACT
>JAWWEO010014028.1:0-27294 GCA_035582975.1 Ormyrus labotus
ACACGCGTCTTGCCGACGGGCGGCTCGATGCCGCATTATACACACTTAGTTAAATAAACCTAATTTTAATCAATTGTATTTAACTTATTTTACCACCACCTCCAACAATAATAACAGCCGCCACGTCATCCGCGTACCCGATCAGGAAGCAGCTTTCCGGCATACCCAATCGAAGGATCCCGTCGTAGGAAATATTCCATAGATCGGGTCCTAGGATTGAGCCTTGGGCTGCCCTAGATGTTAGCTCTTTCCGCTTCGAGCCCTCCACCGTATCGTATAGTATGGAGCGGTCCTTCAGGTAGTCTCCGATGATTCGGACTTCCACCTGACCGAGTTGAACGCGTTTTTGACATGTAGTGTCACCAGAAGACATACGGGACGGGAAAAATGATTCCCCCTTTACGTGCTCCTGGCCGCCTCCACAACCTTCTGGATAGCGTCGATGGTGGACCTTCCTCTCCGAAAGCCTAACTGCCTCTCGGAGAGGTCGCGGGATGTTGCTAGCGCCGCCTGGCGGTGGGGTCTCACTAGTTCGTCCAGGAGTTTCCCGGTGGTGTCCAGCATACACAGAGGTCTATACGATGACAGAGCATCTAATGGCCCTTTCCCCTTGCTTATCAGCAAAAGTCTCGCCTCCTTCCAGCAGGAATAGAATATCCCCGCTTTAAGGCACGAGTTGTACATGCTAAGCAAGAGGTCAAGATGGCACCTAGCCACCGCCTTCAGTATCTCAGCCGGAAGACCATCCGGCTCTGGCGCCTTCTTGTTTTTCATGGAGCGTACCGCTCTCTCCAGCTACGCCGTAGTAAATGGCGGCGCCTCAGAGCTGTCTGGGTCCAGGAGTTCATCCGAGCGTTTGGGATGTGTGGGGAAAAGGGTATCGACGATTCTGTCCATTACCACCACGCTTATACGCTCGCTCTTACCGAACGAGCCCAGTTTGCGGGTGATAATCTTGTATCCTAATCCCCACGGATCGCTGTTAAGATCTTCCCCCAGCTTCTTCCAGCATCTATACTTACTGGCTTTGATGGCCCGCTTCAGAGTTCTTTTTGCCGTTAGATGTTCAGCGATCTTGGCAGCGACATCGCAGTCGCATTCCCGCCTCAGCTCTGCGATGTCGTCCGTCCACCAATATGTAGGGGGTCTGGCGATTCTCGCTGACTTTCTCGGTATCGTTTCCTTGCAGGCTTGGCGGATTAGATGCTTGGTAGACTGCCACCCGGACCGGCGCGAGATCACGAACGCGGAACGTGATGTACTGGTGATCACTGGATGTGTAGTTCTCGATCACCCGCCAGTCCCTCACACGTCCTGCCAGATATTCCGTCGCGAGAGATATATCCGGGATGGTCTCCCGATATCCGGGCCTCCTGAAGGTCGACGTGGAGCCGGTGTTTAGGACCAACAGCCCCAATCTAGAGACCGTGTCCATCACTCGTGTTCCTCTGGAGTCCGGCGTGGGTTCCCCCACTCGAGAGTTTTACTGTTAAAATCTCCGGCCACTATCAGCTCCCCCTTCATATCTCTGGCCGTATCCTCGAGAGCATTCAGTTTGCTTTGAAAGCCCTCGATGGCCTCGTTCGGAGTGAGGTAGCAGCTGACGTAATTTACGCCGTCGCTCCGTACCCAAACGAAGTCACGGCCAGATCCATGGTACGCCTCGAAAGCGACGTGGGTTAAAGACCCAGATCGCCGAAGTACCGAGATCGTCGCAATACTACACCCCCACATCTCTGTCTCGATGTTGTTCGCTGACAAAAAGAATGTCCACGTCCAACTCGAGACAGATCTGCGTGAGCAGGTCTTACGTCGCCCTGCTTCAGTTCAGGTTTGCCTGGAGAATCTTAGCTATTTAATATAGACAGTTGTAACGGTCGCGTTTGCTCGTTGAGCAGAAGAAATTAGTTTAATGCACTAATTCTGCTGTGTTACGCGACTAACATACGGTCAGTCCCCGTATGTTACGAGGCAAGTTAAGAATTTTGCTCAGTACGCAAAATTACTCTAGATTTTCCTAGTCGACTTGCGCGGTCAAAACCCTCGCAAAATCAAAACTCTTGCTCCTTCCCCGCGGAACTAACACCAGGAATTTTCTAAGGAGAGGAAGCGAAAGGAAAAGAAATGACTGACACAACTCAGTAATTAATAATCTTGCACGCCGCTATTTGTCGATTCTAGAAAAATACAACAAAACAAGAATCGGTTATCAATTTGGCAAGTCTTTCGCACGCGCATAAATAATGTTAACGCTCGCGTACTAGCCAGAGGAGAGGAGGTCTAGGTCGGTTCTACTGCTAAACTGTTCAAGACACAGTGAAGCAGTCTCTAATGTTAGAGCTCGGCTCAAGACATCGAGAGAACTCCCTTAGACGGCGAAAAATGCCGCTTTTTATAGAAATTCGAGGGTAGAAAGGAAGGGAGAGGTTAGTACCTCGCGTCGCGCGCAGGGCTAGTACGTGTTACTCCTAGCAACGAGCGCGCGGGGAGGGGGAGCGCCGCGGCTCGCTCGTCTCGCGACTCTCGTCGTACGTACTTCGCGCTAATCTTATATGTAACGAAGCTACTGCTATCATGTAGCAGTACCTTCGTTACACAGTCATAATAAAATAATAATAATTTGACTGTAATATGATAATTGCAACACCATATCTAACTTAAAATCGTTATAAAACAAAAACTAGTAAATGAATTTCAAAAATTCTTTTTATTTTTGAAAGTTTAGTTAAAGACGAAAAAATAAGTGTTTGATCATTGAAAAAGACCGATTATTTAATAAGGTACAGATATTCAAAAAATTGAAGAAGAATAAATAGAACCTTAATATCTTTTGTACTAATAAGTTTCATAAGCACAAGAGCTATGCAGCTCTAAACATACAAACAATCTACCTTTTCTCAAAATTCCAAGTCAATTGAAGCCTTTTTACTTCCGTAATCGATGGACATAGAAATCTCACTTTTTTCAGTTTTCAGCTTTTTTCTCAAAAGCTAATTGACAAAATCGCTTGAAATGTGTATAAATTATAGTTATCTACATATTGTTAATTACCAAAAATTTTTTCAGAGCAATTGATAATTTAATTTAAGAGTTATAATCTTTTTAAAAAAAAAAACATTTTTGTAAAAACAAAAGAACCATAAAAACTAAAGTAATTTTTTTTCTCTGAAATCATAGGTATGTTAAAGCTCTTTAAAATATTTTTTGTTCAATTTAAATATCTCGATCCTATCATTAACCTCTTCTGACCGGCACCATAAACGCACAAAGAAAAAAATTTTTTTTCATGGATCTATTATTCTTTTGTACTAAAAACGTAAAATATTCAGACATATATCGTTTAGTGTATATATTTTCTTATATAAATGTGTGTCCACATATGTGGACACTAGTACTATTTGGAATGAAAATTTGCGTGAGAGTCGTTTATATATTCAAAAAATAATCCACCCCAACCGCAAACCCTTGCATCCCCTGGGTTATTAAAAAAATAATCCACTGTGTTTGGCACCTGAATCGTCCCGGAAGGTAGAATTAAACATATAGGTTTTCCGGGACTGGCCGGAACCTAGCAGAAATACAAGCAACGTTACTTTCCGGGACGAAATCGTCCCGGAAACTCACATTACGCGTGTTTATATATATATATATATATATATAAAATTCCTATAATATATAATATATAATTCAACGAGAAGCGATTTTATAGGAATTATACATTATAGAAATAAAATAACAATATATAATCAATAAGAACACTTACCAGATCTGCAACCAATTCTCTACTGAGGTAGTTGCACGAAGGACTGGTGTACACATATGTGGACAAACGTTAATTACCTTGCAAATGTTTAAGACTGACTTTTTGACATCAGTCTTGGGCTGAATGTTACTTCTACTCAAGCACTACCAAAATAATATAGTATGAGATTTTACAAACTAATAAATATTTTTTTATGGCACTTTTAATTTAATAACGGTCGCAACAGATTTTGCTTTCTTCCGCCAGCAATTATAAGAGGCAAAAATTAATTTTTAATTAAATAACGTGATCGCTTCTCGTAGAATTTTATTCAAAGTAGTTAATGATAAAATAGAATTAAGGCATATCATAATTGTAAATTCAATATTTGTCCACATATGTGAACGTCGGTCAGAAGAAGGTTAAGCTCGGCTACAGACTCAGCATCTCGAACGGCAGGCGACAACTGGTTCCAAATACGGCTTAGCCTAGGGACGCAAGAATAAAAGACAAAATCGGTCATGTAGACAGGTTCATATATTTCTCGGGCTTCACGCAGAAAATAAGACAGCCCACGAGGGGCAAATAGAGAGCAAAGCTCTTCGCTTCTAACGTTTCGGTGGATAATCTTATACACTGCAACAATATCATAATACAGGAAACAAATTCAGTACGTCTAAGAGATTCTACCTTTTTAATCAGGGTCCATAATCGTTATCTATAAGTCATCGGATTATCAGTCTTTTGAGTGCAGTAGCGGAGCAATTTGTGCTGTATAGAATCCAGTGCATTTCGGCGATACTGCGCATGCGGGCGCCATACGACGCTACAGTACGTTAAAATTGGCAGCACTAGCGTTTTGTAAAGTATTATAATCGTGTTAGCATTTCGAAACTCATAAGTTGTTCTTTTAATAAAACCCAATACCCGCATTGACCGCGTGACAATATTTCGTTGATGAATGCCCTCTGTAGGTAAATAAAATGATGTCCGAGGATCTAGCAAAGGTGATGACGTTACACTTACCGTTATCTATCACCCAGACCGAAATAGCGTCAAAATTTCTCTGCAAAATAGAACAGTCTTGCAGTGTTCTGATAGTATTGAACAGTTTGAAATCATCTGCATAGAGCAGACAATGAGCACGCTGAATAGTCAAAACCAGATCATTGATATATACAAGAAATAGTAGGGGACCAAGGTTTGAACCCTGGGGAACCCCAGAGGAAATCAAAACGGGCTCAGAACATGCACCAGTGATACGGACCGACTGCCTCCTATCAGAGAGGTATGTAGAAAGGATGGACAAGAGAGTGCCACCTATCCCCATAGCTCTCAATTTCTGCAAAAGACGTGCATGGTTAACCATGTCAAATGCCTTTGCAAGGTTCAAATAAATAGCATCTGTTTGATTGCCCTCTGCAAACCCTCTTGTAATATAATTACTAAAAAGTAAAAGATTAGTAGCAGTAGACCTGCCACTTACGAAACCGTATTGTTGGGAAGAAAACTGGGGCGAGAGAACAGCGGCAAGATGATCAGTTAGGATGGATTCAAATATTTTTGAAAAACCATTTAAGAGAGAGATAGTGCGATAGTTGTAAATATCATCCTTGGCACCCTCTTGTGAATAGGGAACACAAAAGCATGCTTCCAATGAAATGGAAAAACTCCAGAGCTTAATATCTTATTAAAGATAATTAGCAGGGGACGTCTAAGGCAGGCCAACACCTCTTAATAAAGAAGAGGGGGATGCCATCACTGCCTGTAGTCATGGAATCCGCCAAACCCATAAAAGCGGTTCTGAGCATTTCCGACGTGATCTCCAGAAAATCAAACGCTTGTGAAACAGTGGGCAAATCAAGTTCCTCCAAGGAGATATCGACGAAATTTGAGGCGAAGTATTGAAAGAACAAAGCCGCCACCTCAGCGGAAGTGTTCACCCTATTAGCACCGAACCGCATTTTAAGAGTATGCCAGAGTTCAAGTTCTTCGACTTGACATAGCACCAGAAATGTCTGGGGTTCTCTCTAACATGTTCCTCTGTATTGGCAATAAATTCCAAAAGCTATTGTGGACACCTTACGCATTGTGATCTAACTTTCTTAAAACTAATATAATCGCTGGCATTGTTCGATACTTTCCACTTACAGTGCAAAATCTTCTTATTTAAGGAAGCGACGTCGGGTAAATACTCTGTGGGGAATATACAAATAAATTACATTATTTAAAACACTATAAAGAACGTTGATAGAGTCATCAACACAAAAGTCCCCCAGAAGAGATTCCCAGTCGACCCTCTGCAGGGTTTGTACAATAGTGCTGTAATCACCTGACTTAAAAGTATATGAGGTAATAGAAGAGGCAACATCACCACTCGCCTGACTAGAGATTCCAAGTCCGAGCAATTCGAAGAAATGTGTTGTATGATGTGCATCCGATCGCAGCAATTCCTCTTGCAGATCAATTATACGTGCCAATGACTCTGATCTGAACACAAAATCGAGTGAATACCCTGTGCTGGGATGTGCAGGCAAGATCTGTTCAAGATAGAAGAACACCATGGTATTTAGAGCAGTCTGCGCAGCATTGATTCTATCCGGAGCATGATAGCCAGTAAATTCCAAATTAAGTGGATGATTTGGCCAAACAGCTACTGGTAAATTAAAATCACCACAAAACAAACATTTGTGCGTTGGATGAGATTGTTCTATGAATTGCATCAAATAATAATAATTTTTTGGTTAAAGTAATGCCTTTGCACATTTTTTAAAAGGGTAATTTTTTTAGACAATCGGCATAAATTATACTGTTGCACTACGATAAAATTTATCACATTATCTGTAATACATGCGGCTCTCTAAAAAAAATTTTAACTCAATCCATAAATACTAATGACGTGTCAAAAAAGCCTGTCTTTACTTTGTAACGAGAGAGATTCTGTCCGAATGATCGTCCGACAAGGCACTCTTCGTGCTCTGCAGCACTTCCCCCTGGGGATGCTTCGAGAGCACTCCGGCTCTGACTCGCACCAGGAGTCGCCGCGGCGCGTTACAACGTGAGAGGTTGCACACCTCTCACTTCGATGTATGTCGCTCCTTTGCTGCAGCTTCTAGCTGAGCTCACTTTATGAATACAATCGGCGCGATCGTATTCCCGCGGAGAGTAACGGTATCTGGGAAAATTGCAGGCAAGGTAAAGGTAGCGTTCCAGTAATGAAACGCGAGAAGCTATTAGCTAAGAGTTTATTACAAATAAATGAATTCGCGGAAGTATTAATCTGAACGCGCCAGGTGGTGTCATCGCACGCGTTCTTTTTAAAAAAGAAAGGCTCCGTGCGCCAAGAGCGACCGCGACGACGCGGATATTCGCGTGGAGACCTGGGTCTCCACCGGAAAGCGCGAGATGCGGTGCACTCACAGGTGCAACGGCGCGGACAAATGTTGACACCAGTGTTGAAAAAGATTTCAACATGGCTCCAGCGCCAAATAAATTGGCTACCGTTGCTGTAGGTTAAATTCGGGTGACAAATAAAGTGAGACAGACTGCGGAGGCCACGTGAATTTGCGCGCAGAATCCTTTTTTAACTAGCACTGGATTCCGCGCTAATTCAGGTGGCCTCCGCGGTCTGTATGTCTCACTTTATTTGCTTCCTGAATTTAGCCTATAGTAGCGGTAGCCAACTTATTTGGCGCGGGAACCATGTTGAAATCCTTCTCTAAACAACGGTGGTCAGGTCAGAAAGATAGAGAGGGGAGGTTGGACCGCTGCCTGACCACCTCGCAACGACGGTGCCCACGCACGCATACGTGAGCCTCGCAAATACAAGACCCGCCGCCGCAGACGAACACGTGTGTGTCCAGCAAAGGTGCGGTCATTGTTCTTTGTGGCTACCTTTCTTGGAGAAAAACTTTCATATTTGCCCAGAAGATGACGACACCGCAGAAAGGCAAACCTAACGCCATGACGTTTACATGTGTCATTTGCCTAAAGTCGTCAAGAACAAAGGCATCATTTCTGCAATGTTCAACGTACCAAAAATTAATCCATCCAAAATGCACAGTTGATGAAACAGTTTTGAAGACTGCCAATTTCAAATGTTCAGATTGCGCTGATCAAACCCAGACACCTAAACTATCTGGAATTATTAACTCAAATGATACAGATGACGACAGTAACAACAACGAGAGACTAACACAAGACCAACGACAATCGAAATCACTGCTGGGACAACAGAAACAACGGAAACAATTGAAACTAATTAACAACATTGAAACGTTCACCTCGCTCTTCAAGAACAATAACGCATCTAGTAAACTAAGAGTCAGGTCTAAATTAAGCATATCTAGTAATAATACCAGTGGCACTGCCAAATTCAATGCTAGAAACGTGTTTAGTTAAGCAAGCGAAGCTGACAAAAGAAAACAAAAATTTGCATGAAATGTTACATAATCTAGAATTTAAGTTAATTGCAAATTTTGACAATAGACTTTTAAACTTGAAAAATCCGTAATTTCTAATATTTCAAAAAAACTATCAAGTATAGAGACTAAATTCAACGAGGAATTTAATGCTATTGATCAAAATTTCGGCTATTTAACTGCTGGGGTCGCCATCGTGGTGCAGACCGTCTTCGACTCTATTTTTGTAGAACAGGTAGATGTAGTTTCAAACACGAATAGAATAAGGACAAATGAACTGTTCTCAGAGAAAGCGAGGTTTAAAAACCCAGTAATTATATCAAGTAAAGTAGATTTTGCTAAACTTGACAAAATCAACGAAGATTTTGCAATTGCTGTCTGGAACCGCTTTCATTTACCTTAACACCTGAGAATATTTCATCGGTCCAATCACTGACATCCAAGGAAGGAGACGGTTCGAGGAGTGTCACCGCTTTGCTAATTGAGCTTTCCAGTGCTCATCTTCACAAACAAATTCTAACAGCAAAATCTAAAACAAAAGACTTCAGCTCAGGGGATCTTGACTTAAAACTTCAGCTGAGTTTCTACTCTACCTGTAGCCTCCATTTATATAAATGAATACCTAGATAAAGAAGATTACATTTTTTTAAGAAACTTAGAGATTATGCAAAAACTTTTACATTTGTTTGGCAAAGGCAGGATAGATTCCTTGTGAAAGCGAATGAAGGTAGCGAATTCGACGCTTTCAAAACTAGACAGGACCTGCAGTTGATTGCTACTGTATTTTAAAGATTCAAATAAAGATTCGAGTCCGGCAGATAAAACTGAAAAAGCCGATCTAATGAAATCTCCGGGCAAAGATTATAGGAAGAGCCCTATAAGAGAACTTAACCCTTTGCGGCATGGAGGTTAAGATATTAACCACCAAAATGATCTTCTAATTTATGGTATATCAGAGACTATATCACGCTTTTTCGTCCGATTTTTTTTTAATTTCATTTACATAGAAATTTAGCAAGTACTTGGCATAACATATATATCGATATTTGTTTAACACTTTGTTTAATAAATAAATAAACAACAAAAAAGGTCATTTTCATCGAAATAATTCATATGGAGGAGAACGGATGCTTCGATTGGTTTGAAATTACATAAAATAGGGTTTTCGAGGTTTCTGATTACGAATTTACGGTGAGATTTGCAAAATTCAAAATGGCGGATTCAAAATTGCGGTTTTTTGGCCGATTTTAACATTTTTTTTTTAATATTTTAGTTTATATATCTCTTAATTATATAATTTACAATTTTCTTGAGCTCAATATATTATTTATTAATATATGCAAGACCAACTTGAGTTGATGCCATGAAAAAACAAAATGGTGGCCACATATATAAATTTTTTTATAAAAATTATAAATATTTTAAGTTTTTGTCTACATTTCAGATTTTATGGTCGAATAACTTGTACGTTTAAAGGTTTCTGAAATATTTCGATGCCCCGGACGAAAAGTAGCACCGTTCAGTTTTCATCCGAGGCATCGATTTAGTATTGAGTACAATGTCTGATTTAAAAAATCTATAATGGCGATGGTGGACAAAAATAAAAAAATTGAAATTTTTTAAATTAAAAATAGTACTATGATATTCTACGTATAATTTACAGAAAATATTGTTTAGTGACCTTTTTGAATCTGTTCCATATACTCTGGGAAAAAAATCAATAAATCTTCAAATATTTATTACAACAAAAATTTAATTTTTTTTTAAGTCTGATTTCGTTTTCATATGTTGTGGATTTTATAATTTTTCCTCTCTCAAACATTCTAACACTTAAAGAAGAGGCTTCAAAACAAGTCAAAGTAACACTTTTTGCATTATACGAAAGAATTTACGTATAATGCAAAGAAAATAATGAGAAATTCTTATACTTATCAAATATTGGAAAATTCATGGATTTATTTCTCAGAATCTATGGATCAGATTAAAAAATGGCACAAAATAATATTTTCTCTAAATTGTATGTAGAATATCACAATATTTTTTTATATCAAAAATTTTAATTTTTCGAATTTTGTCCGCCATCTTATATCCGCTGTAACGGGATGGCCCAGCTGAGCCGTCCCATGCGAGAGAGAGAGAGTTAGGTAGAGAGAGAGCAAGGAGCGAGAGCTGCTCGAGAGTGGAGCTGCGCACCAAGAGCTGCGCACACAGTCCGCCGCGTGGCGAGCGGCGACCGCCGTGTGAGTCGCCAGTGTAAGCGGGAGAGGCGCGCGGCGCGCAAGGTGGGGGAAACTACTTTGCTCGTCAGTTCTCTGGCAGCCATTTGTCGCACCGACACGTGCCCCTTTCCGCTCTCCCTATCTCCGCCGTTTCTTTGGTTCTCGAGTGTGTGCTGTGAGTATACGACCGGTGGAGGCGCTTCAGCCCCACTCCTACTCCCCGTTGTTCTTGCATATATTAATACATAATATATTGAGCTCAAGAAAATTGTAAATTATATAATTAAGATATATAAACTAAAATATTAAAAACAATTTTAAAACCGGCTAAAAAGCCGCCATATTGAATTTTTAGACATGGCGCCATTTTTTAGCGAATTTATTTATGCCACCAGATTCAAAGCACTAGAACGATACAACAAGAGGATCCTTTTGAAATATGAGAAAGTTTTAGAAAAAAATTAATATATTTCCATTTTTTCTGCCTTCAAGTCGCCATATATAAAAAATGGCGCATGCTGGCCAAAATCTGACCTCGGATTTGAAAAAGGCATGGGCCAAAACTTTAAGGTACGAAAGACTGAATCGATTCCTCAAATTTTTCTAATACAATTTGTAGCATGAATATTTGATAAAATTTAGGTCGTTTTGGTACGAAACGGGTTAACAAATACTTGACGGTGTGTCAGTCTCCCCCCTTGCTGACATGAATGCACGTCTAAAAGCTATTTCTGAAGCTGTTTCAGAAGGTCTTCATTTTAAAAGTATTACTGTTTGTGACGTTGTATTAGCTATCTCATATTTTTCGTTTCAAGCGAGAGTGACCGATGGCATACCACAGAATATTGTGGTGAAGGCACTTCCGGTGATTAGTCAATTTCTTGTTAAATTATTTAACTCTTCAACGACTCTGCCTCGGTGTTGTGTTGGACTTTACACTTTCATGGAAGAATCAATCCAATTTTATATAGTCTTAGATGTTTTCGAAACTACACCATCGAGGCTCTTCGCAAGCGACTGGCAGAGGTGCTACTGTTGCCTCACCTAGACTATTACTCGGTTGTGTTGCTGGATGCATCATAGGAAGTTAGGACAAGAGTCTATGTTTTGCAGAACCCTGTGTGTAATACGTGAAGGGTTTAAGGAGAGATGATCACGTTTCCCCGCACAGAGCAGACCTGCACTGGTCGCGCACACATTCATACAGGCAATACTTCCTCTGCTTGCTGATGTACAAAGTTATATGCGTCTTTAAACCTGTCTACTTATCAAAATTTTTCTGCAAGTCCAGGGTGCCTGTGGGGAGAAACGCTAAAGAAATTGTGCCTCCCAAGATGTGTACCGAAACGGGGCTACAATCTTTTAGGGTACAGGGTATCCACTCTTAGACTCTCTGCCTGCCGAAATCAGGAATTTACCTTCTCTCGGTAGGTTCAAAACCGCAATTTGGAGGCAGTTCCTCGAACTGGATGGTGTATAAATATTTAATTTATTTTGTTTCTATCCATTTACATATTAGTTTTAAGGTATGGATATATTTAAAGTATGAATGTATTATGTAAATATCAGGATGCGTATGTATGGATGAATGTGTGTAAATTGTTTTAATCTGTGACTGCTAGGTATTTAGTCAAGATTTAAGCATATGTATCTTAGTTTTTATTTTATTTGTGAGCATTTCTCTGATATCACTAATTTTATTAACTTGATTTACTGTGATTTTATAGTATTAACTAGTAGTAAGACGACTGTGATATCATTTAGTGTAATATTTTAGTGAAATATTCCAATGTGCAATATTTTTATTTTATTTTTATTTTATTGTATTATACATCTGACGCAATTTATTTTACTTCTTTACGATTATGAACCCCTTTTATACTGTTACAAATAAATATGTATCTATCTCCTTTTCCGCCTCTCTGCGAACTCTCGATCTCCCTATCCTCTCCCTGTTTCCCTTCCAAACACCTGTCTAGTCTCGCGAATCGATCTGTCTCGCGTAGATTTTCCCGTCATTATCGCCGTACGCGTTACCTCATGGCGCACGCGGCAATTAGGCAAATGAGTCGCACACGGTCGACTCAGCCTTACGGAGTCGCGTGAGATTTAAGGGTAGACTCTACGCGTCACTACTTTAAACACGGTCATTTTTATGGGAAATTTAAAGTTAATTTTTATTGGAAATTTTTCTCCTTGTCTATGTAGTGCTATAGCATGGTAGAATTTTTCTTTTACCAACTTCTGATTCAGGGTGATTATTATTAGTTTAACCATTTCATTTTTTTGAGTTTGGGTCGTGCCTAGACCGTGGATTCGCTGCCTGATGTTAATAGCGATAATTACTGCTTAACATTTATTAACATTTATTATAAAGTAAGTCTAGCAAATATATTTTAAAAAATAAATAACCTTCATTTAAATATATAAGTGTTTATTTATAAAAGTTTACAACTACATTATACTGATATAAAAATTACTATCAACTTAATGGATTATAGTCTTTAACTTCTTATAACTAAAAAATGAATATTTATGATAATATAATTAATCTAATCACTCCTTCAGCATCCATTTTTGCAATATTCTATTTCAGAATCTTGAAAAACTTAATAATTGTATGGATATTTTGGTCGCATGCGTCGGCCTCTGGCACCGCGAACTCGTGTGCTTTCATTTGTACTTCCTCTATTTGCATGGCCTCTGACCACACTTTGTCCTAAAACCAAACAGAAATAGTAATGTAAAACTTTTAAAAATCAAAGATAAAAAAACGTTCATTATAATTATAAACATAAACCATTTTTAAACGATTAAATTTCATATACTTTGCTTATATAAAGAAATTATTTAAGTTGAGGTAGTCACAATAACATTATTTTAATTAGGAATTACAGGATTAATCTACTAATAAGAGATCTTTAAATTAATAGCTGTATAACTAAACATTTGCAGAATAAGAGTAGTATTTAGTTCGGGCAGTTAAAATATCGGTTTGTTTACTTCGAAATAAACGCTGGACTTTGCTTTCCAAGACAAGGCTGTTCGATGGTGCGGGTTCGAATCCGAAATTTTCGGTATATTTTTAAAACATATATTTAATGGATTTTTCAGTGGCGGAAATCGAACTCGACGCTCGCAATCACCGTAAAAAAATACGCGTATGACAATCTACTGACTATAGACTGAATTAATTCTGTCATTAATACCCGAAAGGGAGATGAAACTTTAAAAAACTAAGGAAAAAAAAAAAATTATCAGAATACTGAATTTCTTGTTGCTTTTTATTTTTATAGTACATATTATTTTTTACATAAAAATGTATTTTCATGTAGAAATTATTATTGCACATTGATTATATTATAAAAAGAACAAAATATGTTGCAACGGTTCACTTAATCAAGCACCGCGCAACAAGCAACCTCTCGTGCGCGGTTATAAGAAACGTCGCTCCCAAAAGCAAACTACTAGTGCGCGTAGGATATCAAATTCCGCGCGACAAGTCGAAAGAATCTCCGATCCGTCGCTCTGACGGAACTAGAATCAAGAGAGGAAACCAGACGACATCCACATTCAAAAATCTGTAAGGGTAAGCAAGATTAGCGAGGTCGAGAACTAGCTGCGGCGAAACTCGACCAAGTCGCACTGATTTTAATAGGGTCGCTTAGGTTGGTACTAGTCGGGAGAAGAAACAACACCGAGTCACCTTTAATCTACGAGAAGTAGAAGCAACCAAACCACCCTGACGAGCAGCGTAGCGGTGAGGGGGGTAAAGTTTCGCGGTAGGGGTCCAACGTACGTTGGGCTTCCGTAAGCTGTTGAGACAGCCTCCATCATCTACGCAAAGGGGTTAGAATTCGCGCTTCCGCGTCGGGATAGTTTAAAATTTGCCCGCGATCATTATTATTATTATTATTATTATTATTATTAACTAGTCAGCGAGAAGCGCCAGAAGCCCTGCGTATTGGTGGACGGATGACATTGCGGAGCTGAGGCGGGAATGCCTGCGACTGCGCTGCATGGTCCAAAGGGCTCAGAGGCGCGACCGCGATGCTTCTACCAAGATTGCTGAACATCTGATGGCGAAAAGAGCTCTGAAGCAGGCCATCAAGGCCAGTAAGTATCGATGCTGGAAGAAGCTGGGAGGAGGATCTTAACAGCGATCCGTGGGGATTAGGGTACAAGATTATCACCCACAAATTGGGCTCGTTCGGTAAGGGCGAGCCTATAAGCAGGATGATAATGGACGGAATCGTCGATACCCTTTTCCCCAAACATCCCAAACGCTGGCATGAACCCCTGGACCCAGACGGCTGAGGCGCCGCCATTTACTACGACGGAGCTGGAGAGAGCGGTACGCTCAAGAAGAACAAGAAGGCGCCAAGGCCAGATGGTCTTCCGGCTGAGATACTGAAGGCGGTGGATAGGAGCCATCCTGAGCTCTTGCTTAGCATGTACAACTCGTGCCTTAAAGTGGGGATATTCTATTCCTGCTGGAAGGAGGTGAGACTTGTGCTGATAAGCAAGGGGAAAGGACCATTAGATGCCCCGTCATTGTATAGGCTCTGTGTATGCTGGACAACGCCGGGCAACTCCTGGAGAAGCTAGTGAGACCCCACCTTCAAGCGGCGCTAGCAAAATCCGGCGATCTCTCCGAGAGGCAGTTTGGCTTTCAGAGAGGAAGGTCCACCATCGACGCTATCCAGAAGGTAGTGGAGGCGGCCAGGAGCACGGAAAGGGGGAATCATTTTTCCCGCCCCGTATATCTCCTGGTGACACTAGATGTCAAAAACGCCTTCAACTTGGTCAGGTGGAAGGACGTCCTGGGGGCACTGGAGCGGGACTTCAAGGTACCTCGGTACCTACTCCGAATCATCGGAGACTACTTGAAGGACCGCTTCATACTATACGACACGGCGGAGGGCTCCAAGCGGAAAGAGCTAACATCTGGAGCAACCCAAGGCTCCATCCTAGGACCCGATCTATGGAATATTTCCTACGATGAAATCTTTCGATTGGGAATGCCGGAAGGCTGCTTCCTGATCGGGTTTTTTTGTATAATATCACTGTTACTACCATGAATTAAAAATTTGTGATAATTAGGTTTATATTCATCACTAGTAAAAACTTTTTTAATATTTGTTAATCTTATTTTACTATTATTCGATGTTGAATTTATAGTAGAAACTTGATTATCATTTAGTAACTGAATCTTCATTCTTTTTGATGATATTTTTTCTTGTAAAACTTTTGAAAAATCTCTGGTTAGCTTTTCTATATTATGCAAATGTTCTTCAGGTACTACACTTGTAATTGCTCTTAATTTTTTAAATTACCGATTGAGTGTACTTGTCGATAGGACCTCTTCGATTTACAGGTTAGATTTGGTATTTAAATAATAAGTCACGTGATAAATAGGCGGTCACGTGATCGGAAGTGAGTCTAGGACTGGAAGGAGGTTTGACGAAAATCTAGGGGAAGAGAAAGGAACAAATTTCTGAGCTGAAATCATGCGCAGCCATAACGTTTTTCAATTGCAGATATCTTTGAATATGAGAAATATTTTTCAATAATAATTTTTGATTTATGTTCTACTATGAAATAGCTATTTATTAAGCTGTATTTATAGTAGTTAACACGATCAAAAGAAAAATAAGAGCAAATAAAAAATTACGCGTAACCAAATGTTATATTACAATATTGTCTTACTTAAATTCACAGTTTTATTAGAAAGTTTTATTTAAAGAATACTTGAATGAATTATCCGAAGTACAATCTCATCAAAGAAATGACGCTGTTTTAGTTGAAAAGTAAGTCATCGCCAAAATGTAAATTTGAGGAAGATAAAGGCATTTTTTATGTTCGGGTGAACAACGAGGGTAACTGGAAATTATATTTGCCGGCAACATTAGTCGAAACGACTATTCGAGCAGCTCACGATCAACTCGGGCATGCTGGAGCGGCCAAGCTGTACGCGTATTTGTCTACGATGTTTTTCTGGCGTCGAATGCGTAAAGACATAAAACAATTTACCCGTGAGTGCGATTTATGCCAGCGTGTAAAGTACCTAAATCATGCGATGAGGGAGAGTACCAATTTCTAAAGGCAACCGCGCCTAATCAGATGGTGTCTGTAGATTTCTACGGCCCTCTACCTGTTTCGGTAGGGAATTCCCAATATCTATTTATCGTGCAGGATATTTTCTCTAAATTGGTAACACTCTACCCGATTAGGCGAGTCATCGCGCAAATTTGTTTGTTAAAGCTCACGAAAGGATATTTTGAAAAGATAGGCAAACCGGAAAAAATCTTGTCAGATCACGGCACCCAGTTTACATCGCCTGTATGGAAAACGCGTTTAGAAGCGTGCGGTGTTAAAGTTTTGTTTTCGTCGATTCGACATTCGCAGTCGAATCCCGTCGAGCGGACCATGCGAGAATTGGGTCGGATCTTTAGGAATTATTGTTCGAATAGCCAATAGACGGTTCTCGGCTAACCGATCTCCGTGCGATTCCCGCTTAGGCTTGTGCACGCGGCTATGGGCAGATACACCAAGCCGTGGCTTCGCAACACGTATGCTTGAGTATATGCCGAAGAAGGGTGTCAAGCAGCGGCTATACGGGCAAGGCCCGACTCGCTTATGCTTGCGTGTATTAAGCTGCGGCAATAACTCGCATATGCTTATATACACGAAGGTGCGTAAAGCTGCGGCAATGACTCACATATGCTTGTATACGCAGGGAAGGTGCACAAAGTAGCGGCAATGACTCGCTTAAGCTTATATATGCGTGAGGGAAAGGAGAGAGGGAGTAAGACAAAAATAAGCCGGGGTTACTTACTTTTGGAGACTTTATTAGACACTTTATCAGAAAGGTCCTTCAGGACTACTTCGGAACCTCTCTCTTACAGTTTCCAATGTTGTCTGACGATCGGAGTTTTTCTCGGGCTTTATATACACAAAATTTCCCTACAGCGCCTTCCCCACTCGGTGGAGGGAGTAACTCAGAGAGGGTTTTCCGAGAAGCGATAAAAAATAGACTCCGTCTCGTCCAAATTTTCTTAGTTATGGTAAAACGGTTTAAACAATCCTTTTGTGATTTTCAGCATACTCTATTTGAATTCTACTTTAAAAATTAATAATAATGCAATTTGAACGAAAGTTCTAGTCCAAAAACTCTAAAAGTTATTTAATTAGGAAGTTTGTTTAATTTAAGCTTTCCCATACTTTACATATTATTTATTTATTTTTTTAATGTTATTATACGTTATTTGTTCATAGTTAAGTTTAACATATTTTATTAATATTAATTAAGTAATATTTAAAAGGTTCGTTAATTCGTGATTAAACAATAATTCTATAATTAAGCGATTTCTTGAATGTTATTACAGTATTTTATAGTAAATATATTGCAACGAAATAACCGTGAGGAAAGGTTTAATAAGTAAAAATTAAAGAAAATCATTTACTGTGTTAAAATTTAAAGCGTCTAGAAAGCGTTCAAAACGGCTTGTCGCCGAGCGCTGATCAGTAAGGGAAGTCGTAAACATGCCATCCCTTTTTTTTTATGGCACTTTCCTCCGGTTAGAACGTCTCTCTTTTTGGATGGGAAAAGTAACGAACTTTTCTTTCTAATTTTTGCTTAGGCGTATTTTGAATGCCAACGTCATTGATTATTTTGCATTCGTATAATTATGTAATTGTAATCATTCATATGCATAATTTTTATTATGATTTCTTATTCCAACTAACTATTTTCTCAATTTTTAATTATTACATTTAATTTGTTCTTTGCACATAATTAATGACGTTCGCTAGTTTACAAATATATATGTATATATATGTATAAGTAAAGATGTATGTACAGACATAGATATAAGTGCAGTGTAAGTCTTATTTCGGCTAGGAGCCCTTCCTGCAGGGCTGTTGGTCGGGAAAACGTTTTACAGGGAGGGTTTTCTCGGTTGGATGTTACAGCGCAAAGCCAGGCAATGACCACTCAAACTTCACGATGCAACGGGAGAGTTAGAAGGAAAGACGCAGCGTGATCCAACAGCAAAAATCGGCGCTTTTTCAACCACCGACCGGAGAGCTTCTGCGCTTAGACTCGCCTAACTTGGACTCGCCCAACTAAATCGGCAATACCAGTCTTCGGCACCGAGAACTACCTACACCGAGAGGTAAATTATACCTCAAAAAAGGTGCGTGACGGCGATTTTACAGAAAGCAAGTCCAGTGCGCGTTAGTAATATCTCAAAAACTCCGGTTCAGCGAGCGGCGCATTATTTTAAGATTGATTTGACGATTCTGAAATTTAGCGAGGTGTGATTTCAACATCACAATATTTTTTATTTACGATAGTTTAAATGTCATGTAATTTCGTTTTGTAATTAGATTATCGATAATAACTCGAAAACTTTTTTAATGTAATAAGACATTTTGATTAAACTGTTACGTGACATACATTTTCAAATTTTAAATTCAAATAACATTCAATTCAACTCAGCCTTAAATGTTAATAATAAATAAAAATTAAATAAAATACTTTTTTATCACATTCATTTTTGAAAATGTTCAACTATGTTAAAAAAACTAATCTATAAATTTTCTATAAAACTAATCTATAAATTTTTCTTTCCCATCTTTCTCATAAAACTGTTTTATAACGTTTTATAAGTAAAATCTTTCGCAGATAATATCACATAAAGCTTCATGAAAATTGTCATAGGGTATGTGCATCGCAGCACGCGAGAAGATTTAGTTTTCTTTACCGGCGCGACATTGCCATGTTTTCTACACTCGAAAGCATGTACTCTCAATCTCTCTCCAACTAAGCTACCTTTCTCTCTTTTACCGAGGGAACCACCTTAAAGACCAATACCTCAGAAATGACTCAAATTGGAGGCTACTACACTGGACTTTTTTTTCTAGACCAAGTTCAATAATTTCACACATTTTTCAGATGTTGAAGTTGAAGGTTCGAGTCCAGTAAGATTTTGGCATAATTCTTAATCTTTTATATATGGCAAATTTAAAATGGCGGAAAAAAGCATAATTTTTTAAAAGCCCAGGTCTGAATCTTTCGGAAATCATACATTGCACATTGAAATTAATGAATTTGATGCGATCACTAAGTAAAAATTAATCCATATTTAAATGCTTGGAAACTATTTCGCTAACTAAAAGATAAGAAGTTAAAAATGATAAAGATTTGTTTTCAACAAATTTTAAGTTATTGCTTTAACGGGGGTGTCCACCTTTAAATTTTTAAAAAACTGCTTTTTTTTTATTTCATATTTTAGTAACAAATATTTTGAAGAATATTTTGCCGCAAATTGGGTATAAAAATTCGCCGCGGTTCCAAAGTTATAGACAAAAATTTGTTATGTACAATCAAACTATTAATAAAAATAATTACTATTGTAATAATTATGATTAATAATTATGATTAATAATAATAATAAATATTAATTATGATTAATAATTATGAGTAATAAATATAATTATTATTTAATTTCAATTTGAAAATTGGTGATTTAGAAAATATTCTGATATCCATAAGAGTGAGAAAGATAGTCGCATCGACCCATGTATCGATCGATCCGACTGCCACCTGCAGCTTAGTTCAAGACGTTACAGTCAGTAATTTCCAGTTATCAGATGGTCGGACATGTAGGTTAGACTAAAAAATAAAAATTCTTTATTTTTTATGTTGCAGAAATTTGCAATCAAGGCGATGCAGCTTGTCGGGTCTTTAGTCAGATAAGTATAAACTTATTTTTAAATTATATTTTAGTTGATTTCACATAAGAAAAAATACTTTGTGAAAAATAATTTATTTTTTTGTTACAGGTCCAATATATTCAAGAGGGTTCAAGAGAAGCAGAGAATTTTCAATACAAGTAAGCAATAAAAAGATGTTTCTAGAAAACAGCTTTAAAGTTTATTATTTTGTGAATCAAAAAAAAATTCACTTTATCTCCTTTGAAATTTCTTCTATAATTTAAACTATAAAAAGTATGAAAATTATGTTATCATTTGTTTAAGTTTTTAAGCAAATAACATACCTTGAATTCCCTGTTGACGTGTTGAATGACGTGCCCGAAAAACCTCAGTCAATCCTGCCCTAGGTGAGGAAAGTCGATAAGCCAAAACTCTTGCAATGTATATGATGTTTGTAAACGTTGTTTATAAACATAAAACTATAAAAAGAAAACTATAATTATGTTATATTATATAACTATAATCTAACATAAAACTATAATTATGTTAACATTTTTATAATTTTTAATCTTTAGAGGACCGGGATTTGAGTTGCTTTATCCTCCATAGAATACCCATGAAGAAGGTATCTCGTATCATGGATTCATCAGGGGTAAAGTGTCAAACATGGGTTGAGCCAGTATTCTGGCAATCCGGTCCTCTAAAAGTTAAGTAAATAACATACCTTGGATTCCCTGTACATTGTAAGAGTTTTGGCTTATCGATTTTCCTTACCTAGGACAGGATTGACTAAGGTTTTTGAGGCACTGACATTAAGCGCGTCAACAGAGAATTCAAGGTATGTTATTTACTTAAAAACTTAAAAAATGTTAACATCATTAACATATTTTTTATAATTTAAATTATAGAAGTAGTTTCGAATGAGATAAAGTAAATTTTTTTATTGAGAAAACAATAAACTTTAAAGCTGTTTTCTGGAAAATATACAATTTTGAAGTTTGTCGTAAGCCAGAGGTCTAATGAATAGATCATCAAATTGTAGGTAATTAATGTGATTTCAGTATGAAGAGTTGTATGTATTAACATTTTTTAATTAAATAATTAAATAAGTTCAAAAACTGAAAAAAATCACAATGCAAAAAATTTTAGCAATTTTTGAACTTTTAAAATATTAAAAAAAAATCGATACATACAACTATTTACACTGATGTAGCTTGAAATAAAATAAGCGTAGAGGCTTCTACTGCAGCTCATTTTATTAATTATTACAATTATTTTGTATTAGGTGTTGTTAGGTGAAAATTTCTAAAGATGTACACCCCCCTTAAGGGGGTATTATTACGAAAAATTTCAAAAAATTGAAAATTTTTTTATTACATATTTTCATTTTATATGTTATAATCTGTATGAAAATAAATTTTTATGCAAAAAGGATCTAGCCGGATAAGATAGTGAAATCGGCCCTTGACGATTTTTTAAAACAAATTACACCATCTTGTTCGGGGGGGAAGATGACTAAAATCTCTAAATTTTCAGACCCGTAGACCCATTAGGGACCCTATAAGGCCCAATTTAGTGATTTTTAGTTTTTTTACGATATCTCGGTCAGTTTTTGAGCTAGGAAATAATGAATTTTTTTTAAGCCCTACAAGTTGGTATTTATTAAATTAAATTAAAAAAAACTAAGACATACTCAACGCTGAGAAAAATTTACATTCTGTATTTCTAGTGTAAAAATAGCTGTAAATTTTCTCAGAATTTTAAAAGTAGTGGAACGACCTCAAAAAAAAAAAAAAAAAAAAAAAAAATAAATAAAAATTGCATTTTTTCGATTTCTTACGACATTTAAGCCTCGGTGACTCTTGATCACATACTTGAAAATAAAAATGATATTTTTGACTTTATTCTACAACGTCAAGATGCTGAAAATACTTTCCCAATGTTCTGTTCACCCTAGAATGTCATAAAATCAATAATTATTGACATTATCGACCGGTTTTTATCGAGTTCGCAGACTATTATTGATTCTCAAGATTCAATATCGTATTCTTCCACATTATTGACCGTATTTTATATTGACAGTATTTTACATTTATACCGTCTCAAAATAAATTGAACTCGGATACCACAAATAAGAATTGATATTGTTGAAGTTATTACATTATGTAATTCGTTCCACTTATGAATGATAAATAATACATAATATATCAGGAAAGAAAAGAAGAAATAATATCCAGGCGGATTCCCGGACTCACCAGATGGAATTTGAGCAGGATATTCGGGCTGATTTCCGGGTTTCCCAGGCGGATTTTGAGAAGGATATCCGGGTGGATATCGCTGAAAGTCCGCCCGGATATCGTACTGAAAATTCGCCTGTCTATTGATCCGGTCGGAATCCGCTTCGATCCGGCCGGAATCCGGTCCATCCGAGCGGATATCAGGGAGGATATCCGGGTGTATTTTCCGCCCGGATATCCTGCCGGATATTTTCAATAGGGGAATAAAGTCAAAAATATCATTTGTATTGTCAAGTATGCGGTCAAGAGTCACCTAGAGGCTTAAATGTCGTAAGAAATCGAAAAAATACGGTTTTTATTTTTTTTGAGGTCGTTTCACCACTTTTAAAATTCTGAGAAAATTTACAGCTATTTTTACACTAGAAATACAGAATATAAATTTTTCTTTACTTTGTCTCCCTTTTTTGACAACCGATTGCTTTTAGTAAGTGTTACATCTGTGTTGAGGTTAACCGTGTTTGTTTATCCTATAATAAAGTAAGGTGTAGAATCTCAAGGATCGTCAAGGAAAATACCCCTGGACACAATAGTGCTATTTCAAAACAGGTAAATTTAAAAGTTCTATTATTACTTCAATCTGTCAAGCTAAGAAAAGAACTTTAATTTTTCTGTTTTAGGACCTACTTAGCCATAATTTTGAAGTGCTTTTTATTATAGTGTTGTGTTTGAAATGCTATTTTAAAAGTGCAATTGGTGCAATAAGTGCTGTTACATTTATGTAATTTTAAGCCCTATGTCAGCATTGTCTGATACTACAGACATTATGCTGCTTTTAACATCATGTGCATGGACCACTACAAGCTTCCACTTATTGAAGAGAGAATTATAATACAGATATTAATTCATATTAATGATCTTGATATTTTTTGTCAATAGTTAATTCAATGCTTCAATGACAGGATTCGACAGAGAGATAATAAAGAAGAGTCATGTTAGTTTATCTTCATGACACTGTAGTACGATAAGAAGAACTTAATCATCTTTGTTCACTTTCAAGAAAACTAGTGGTAATTATAGTTTAAAAATTGTGTTGATATGAGTGTTCATTTTTAGAAGAAAACAACAAGTTCTGTTATTGTTGTTTCTTGAAAACATTAGTTTTTTGGAGTTTGGCGTAAGCCAAAGACTGAACCGATAGATGGATTGTCATCTAATAGGGCTTAAAAATTTTGTTTTTTTATCTCTTTCCAGATTGAAGCTGGTTTTCAATTAAAATATTTTTAAGTTAAAAAAATTGAGAAAATTCATGAAATTTATTAAAATTAATCATTTTTTTCAGTTTTTCTTAAGTGAAAAATAATAAACCAAAATATTTCAACTTAAAAACAGCTTCAGTCTAGAATGACATTAAAAACAAAGACTTTAAGCCCTGTTAGATGAAAATTCATCTATCGGTTCATTCTGGAGTTTACGCTAAAGCAAAAAATTTAAAATATCTATATCTCTGGATCAAATGGGCCTACAGAGTACAGTTTGGGCCCATTTGATCACAATAAGCTATATTTTAAATATATATTTTTTTAAGAACTCTTAATACTAAGGATTTTGTTTCAGGTGTTTTTTCAAAGGCAAATGGTGGCTATAAGACCGCCTTAAATAATTCGAATTTAATTAAAAAAAAAAAAAAAAAAAACTAATTCACGTTAATTTTACGTAATTCAATGAAAAACTTACCACGGGTTGGAGATTGATTATCCCAAACAATTGGTGTCGGTCTTGTGCCTCTTGCTGTTCTGAAAGTTCTTGTCGATCTTCGTGCTGTAGCTCCCCGAATATTTGGTACGAGATTATTAGTATTAGTTGCAGAAATACTTCTTTGCCTTGTATTACTTGAAGGAGAAGCTTCAGCTTCTCGGCTTTCTTCTTTAGAATCACCTTCAACCATTTCTTCAACTGTTTCCTCTGACCCTTCTGCTTCTGTATCTATTGCAACTTCTTCTACCATAGTTGATGGACCAACCCTAGCATCGTCCGTTTTTTTATTAGTTTCTGAGTTATCATCTGTAATAATATTAAAATAACGTTGTAAATCTGTATATTAATCCATTAAGTCCTAATCAACCATTTCACAGTCGTTTAGTTTTTGGCTTACAAAATAAAGAAAAGCAATGAAAATAAACAAGTGTGTCATGGTTTTATATGTACAATCGCCTGCGCTTTTCGAATCCAGCATCAGATTTTTCCATTTTTCACAGAAAATTCAATGTGGCCGCTCAAAATCGAGGAAAGTTTATAGTTTTCGAGAAAAGACTGTGGGCATATATTTTAATAATAAGTGTAATGATGCGATGTAATAAGATGCGAAGTCTACTAATAGGCTTTCAAGATCGCTGAATTAAAAATCACTATCAGATTTTCATTTTTCCAAAATGGTGGATTCAAAATGGCAATCTAGTGTGCGTAAAATTAACTTTTTTCGCCATTTTGAATCAGCCATTTTCGCCTTTTTGAGCATCCTCAAAAATCTATTAATAGACTTCGCATCTCAGTACATAGACTTATTAATAAAATATATGCCCACAGTCGTTTTCTGAAAACAAAAAATTTTCATCGATTTTGAGCGGCCACGTTGAATTTTTGGTGAAAAATATGAAAAATTTGATGCTGGATACGGAAAGAGCTGGCGATTTTTTGGCGAGCAAACTACTATGAAATGGTTGATTAGGACTTAATAGATTACACTAATAACATTTAATAAGTAACCAGTACCAGTTCCATTTTCTGAATCGGTCATATTTTGTACTTGACTATCTTTTTGTTCTTCTAAGCAAGCTGCCCGAACTGTTGAAAGAATAGTTTCGTTTGCATCGCCACCAGTAATTATTTGTGATTCGGATGCTCTAAATAATAAACTGTTTTGTTCTTCATGTGGCCCACTAATAATCTGTAATAGATAATAATTATTTATTTATTTGAATTTTATTTATTAAAACCAGAATATTACAAAGGTAATCACTATTTATCACGACTTATCACAAAATTTTAAATCCACTAACGCCCAGAGAACCCGGTTTTGTTTATCAATTTAGAGCAATATTCTCAAACAACAAAATCAGAAAGTTTGTATCCAAAACTACTTTTCTTACTATTTTCGGGTGTGCTCTTTCGATTTCCGAGGTCAGATTTTCATTGTCGTTTTATAGACAACGGAAAAAAATCTTAAAAAATCCTAATTCCTTGTTTATAATTTTTTTCGAATCAAAACAATAAAAAGCTCATCTTCTGACCTCACTCAATTGGTTTTTTAACAGGTGAAGTTTGTGAAAAAAATTTGTTAAGTCATTATAAACTTCTGAATGTTATTCTTATTGTTAGCTTACTGTTCACCATATTGGATGCGCCTTTATTGAACATGCGAAATCAAATCACGTTTTTTTAAAAATGATGCCCCTATTCAGAAGTCATATTTTGGACGCACCGGAACTCCTCAAATTTTGATGTAAGGAGGGATCATTATAAAAAACGTTTATTTAACTAAAATTTTTGTAAAATCCATCATTTCGAGAAGGTTACTAGAGTTTTCAATGACTAAAAAAAATTTTTCATATACTTCAACTCTTAGGAAACCAGTTGAGCGAGGTCAGAAGATGACTTTTTTACTGATTTGATTAAAAATTATGAATGTTTGTTTTTTTCACTAATTTCGTTATTGATTTTCTATATCACAGAAATGAAAATCTGATCTCGGAAATCGAAATAGTACACCCGAAAATGGTAAGACAAGTGATTTTGGTAGCAATATTTCTGATTTTGTTTCTTGAAAATGATGAAAACATCGGGTTGCTCTTGCGTTAAAGGGTTCATATATATTTATATTATATTGAAATTTTTTTTAACAGTTTACTATTAATACGGATTTTTTATTCATGTAATGGAGGGGGAGGAGGATCTTCCTCCGTTTCTTCCCCTGGAACCCCTCACTAACGCGCTTTACTTTAGTGTTGTAAATTTCTACATACACCTACATCCATTTTTGTGATGTATGTGAATGATTGCGACGTAAGCGTTTTCGGGTGTCGAGCCTCGGCGCGTCCGACAGGGTAGCAGTTGCGCTTGAGCCGAGCACTGGACGAAACCAATTCATTTAATAAACTTAGTTATAAGTATGAAGATGATATTTATTTGTGTTACCCTACCCAAAACGCGAAGTATCACAATGGCGACGAGGATAGTTGAAAATTGTAACTAAGTGAAAGTCAGTGTCTCAAATAGATAAATTAAATAACTGCAGGAAGCTGCAGAGAGGAAAACTTAGACAAAACAAAAATTGAATAAACGGTAACTGCAGGAAGGTGCAGAGTTAAAGTTCATTATTTAATTTGCATTTATGTCAAACTGGAACGAGCTCATAAAAGATAAGTCTCCCACGTGGGTACACAGTGTATCGAAACAAGAACTTATAGATTTTATGGTTAACTTAAACACCGAAGGAAATAATATCATCTGGCTCTATAATAAATTTCTAATAGAAGAATTGAAGAAAATACACAAAAAAGGTGATGTAATTAAAAAACCAGAAAAGTTAACGAAAGATGAAATAATTAGGAATCTACTGAAATTCGATTTTGGAGGTGTTCTAGAAGTTTCAGAATTAGACAGCTTATGAAGAGTAGTCAAGGACTACTTCAAATTCAAATATCATAGGTATAAGCAGTTCATAGACCTATCAGAACAATCAAAAAAGGTAAGAGAAACATCGGCAGCTAAGTCAACGGAAAGTCAGTCTAAAGAGAACGTGGAAAGTCAAGTAGAGGTCGGCAAAGTTGATGAAATTGACAACTTAAGCAATACTGCGGTCGTTGCCAACGAAGAAGTATCAGAAGACGATAGCGAAATGGGAGAGCGAACTCGAATACAATTTTCGCTACATAAGGATGACTGGGAGACATTTATAG